>CM067504.1:23294056-23336556 GCA_034509495.1 Acestrorhynchus altus | reverse complement strand
TGCAAGAACAACGTTTCTACAAGCGCTTACAAATGTCTGTGATCACAGGAAATGCAGCTGAGAGAAACAGCTAGAAAAAGTATACTCTCATTTATTGAGGATGAACGATTTGAAATGTAACTTCACTTCACTTCATGTCTGAAGACACAGGAAGACTTTTGTTTGCAGAAAGACATTTGTAATTGTGTTTCAAATAAGCAGCAAGCTATTTTAATAAAAGACTAAACACTGGTATGCGTATATATGCATGAACATGCTGTATCCAAAAATTAGGAGTCTGGCATGCATACCTGTGTGCATGTGTCATCCTGGGTTAGATGGTATGATACACCTATATTCTGTAGCTGACTAGTTACCTCTTAGACTACCATCTTACCTGACAGCTTCATGATGCACCATTAGTTTAGTTTAGCATCTGGATTAGTTCCCGTACTGACTTCCCCTTCACAGAAAAGATAAAAGCAGATGTGTGGACATTTGGGTGGTTATTTTAAATATAGTGCATTCAAGCGTAGACACAATTTCTGTCTACTGCGCTTGTACAGATATCATAGAGGTGGGGCCACATTCGGGGTGTAACCAGCAAGCTGATTGGCTCTTTATATTGCAAGGTAAAACTTTATTCAGTTGATTTAATCTTTGCCTAAAAGATTGTTCAGTTGACTGGCTTTTTTTCTTGAAGCCCAGGATGCCATGTTGAGCTGTAGAAGAGCATAAATATTCGGCTGTCTCCATAAGCTGGCTGTCACAGGAATGAATACGGTTTAACTAAAATAAACTATGTGAAATATGTCATGATCAAAGACATATGATCTATTTTCCAATGAGGAACTCAGGCTAAAACTCATATCAGTTAATGTAAATAAAACAAATTATATATCAGTTATATATCAATTTATGGTTAAAGGTTAGAAATAATTGCAGCTGAGGACCAGTTCAGAGAGAGGCAAGGTTCTCATTAATTGGAGAGATGTCAATCAGCTACAATGCACAAGCTAATAAACCTTAAAACCCTAAAACCAAAGGGGGTCAATATCCCCAACCTTAACTGTAACATAATCATTGTCAAAAAGGATACAATTATTTCCAAAATACATACATGGTTTCATTGGGGCTTGGTTTGGCAACCATTATATCTGACCTGGAGGATTCTAGACTTTTTTAAAAACATAGCACATAGTATCAAGCACAGACTGGCACACTGAACAAGAAGTGCTGCTTCAGGCCAAACCAGTTCAAGGACACCTGTCTCAGCCATCCAGCTCATAGGCCTTAGAGAGGGGCTTCTAGTATTTTCCTCTGCTGAGCTACAAGTCCAGGTGTGATGGGAACTTTCCAAATATCTATTAACCTTTAACACAGAGAGCGAGTGTGTTTCATTGTTTCAGGGCCCAGTTATTTTTCTTTAAGGACCAAACTTGTGTTTCAACTGAATCTAGGGCCTTCAGTTTCATTTGTGTATAACTTTATAAGTTCTCCTAGCCTTTTAATTTGAACTCCCTCAAAACAATTCAACTTTAAAATGAGAAATAAACACACCATCTAGCAGCTGTGTATGGAGACGTTGGCATATTTAAAATGACATGCCATTTAAAATGAACCTGATCTAAATTTTGTACAGATAATTTGTTGCACATAAAATATATGCTATGCTATATTACAGACTTTGAGTGTTTAAAACAAACCCAACAATGAACTTAGTTGCTCATTTGTACATTTATGTACAACTTATGTACACAATTTGTACAATTATGTACATTTACTTATGTTAACCAATTGCATTCAGTGGTTCCCAGATTGAAATGCTTAAGCCTTGTTTAAACTGGTCATCCTAATGTGGAACTGTAGACTGTGGACTTTAGTAGGGATTTCTATCAGCTGGGCATACTGCTGTCTTAGTTAAGCCAGTTAGCTGCTGTTACAGAAACCATTGGGATGTTTTATGTAGTTGTAGCAATTCAATTATTTGTTTGGGTGAGTCAGCTGGAGGGGAGGGCAGTGGGTGGGGTCATAAATCAGAGCTGTTAATACCAAGGTAATGTTGTTCGCCTCATCTTTCAGTTAAGAATTCTCTCTCTCTCTCTCTCTCTCTCTCTCTCTCTCTCTCTCTCTCTCTCTCTCATATCTGATATCTGAAATATGCCTCTCAGCAGCCTGCAGTGACACTGTCCTCAGATGAGTGGACAGGAAGTACTTTGATTAATGTAAAGCAATAGCAGAAATGGCCGCTAAAATGCCTCGGCACGCCCGCATCAGGAATATTTCATTCATGCTATGAAATTCTGAACGCCTCACTCCTCCCCTCTCAGGACATTTAATTCGCTCTTTCTTTCTTCTTATGCAGTCAATCAATACATATGACAGTGACGACAATTTAATTCTCTCACATTCTCTCTGTCTCTGTCTCTCTCTCTCTCTCTCTCTCTCTCTCTCTCTCTCTCTCTCTTCTCTTTCTCTCTCCTCTCATGCTTTCTATGTGCTCTCTCTGATTCACTTTCATTCCCTTTTTCTTTTCTTTGTCACTCCCATCTCTCTCTCTCTCTCTCTCTCTCTCTCTCTCTCTCTCTCTCTCTCTCTCATGTCTCATGTTTAAACTCCCCCTCTTGCTCCCTTTCTCCTTCTGTCACTTTCTCTCTTTACCCTCTCCTTTAGATGTGTCTAGAGCAGGGATGGATTGGGGCTGACAAAATTAATTTCTGTCAGTCATCTATGTTTTGCACTTAAACATGATCTCTCTCTCTCTCTCTCTCTCTCTCTCTCTCTCTCTCTCTCTCTCTCTCAGTCTCTCTCTCCACACACACACACACACACACACACACACTAGGTGAGTGATATTGCTTTTTCATTCACAATCATTCAGCAGCTCTGAGACCTTCGCTAAGACCCTTTTGATAAAAATCTCTTCCATACACACACCTCGACTGAAAGGATGTGTTCCAAACTCGCACCGCTTCCCATCCTCGATTTAGTGAATACACACTTGATAGTGCTCACATTAGTCTTATGGGAAAGTGTGCATGCCCAATTGAAACAGGGTTTTTGCTGCTGAGGCTTTTCAGTTTAGGAATGTCAGAGGAAGGAGTTCAAACCTTTTCAGAGCAGTAAAGCATCTTATCTAGAGCCTAAATTGAATTTATTTTTAAAGCAGGGCTCGTATTCATAAACCTCCTTGAAATAAAATCAGATCCCCCTCTTATTTATTATGATCTTACAGAATAGAACAGAGATCAGCACTCCTACTTTGAGAAGCTTGATGAATATAGGCCCAGGTGTGAGCCTCTTAATTCTCTTTACTACTCTGTTACGACTTGTGGAAAGTGGAAGCTTGACTGTGTGTATCTGTATGTATGTTTTTTTTTTTTTTTGGTAGGAAATGATCAGGATTATTCAACTGGTTTTTAAGTACAGTAGATATATACTAGTGCATCTCAGGAAATTATTACATCTGTACGAGGTGGGTCTTATGAAAAATTCTTGAATCGACTTTTGTTCACAACATTTTCACGTCTGTGGTCAACCCTGATGCTCATGTACCTTTTCCTCTTCTTGTCTGCTAGTATTAATGTTAATATGCTTTGATACAAGACTCTGAGAACAGCCAGCTAATTCACCTTCTGTGAACTGTGCAGTGAATTAGATATGCAAGCTGTGCCACTGGTTAGAACATCAAAAAGTTGAACTAAAGGTATACTATTCCAGATTGACCAGAGATAGCTCAGTCAAACAATCAAACTCTGATCCCTAATGGCCTTTTAATGAGGCCTAGTCTCTGACTGTGAACACAAATGATTTAACATTTGGTTTAGGCTGTTGTCTAGCTTCTGTTAAAGCTATTTAGGTCATTGACAAAATGGCATTGACTTTGTAACATGCTTTTCAAAAAAGTTTCACATTTATTTTTTTAGCACAGAAAAAAAAAAATATTGTCCAAAAATATGTATCTTCAAAATAGCAACTTCAGAGAAGTAGGAAGAAATCTCTTAACTTTCAATAGCAGTCAATGTAAAAACATTGTATTCAAAGTTATTTTGGAGCATTTGTATTGGTCATTTCATCATTACATTTGAACACAATATAAAGAACTACTGGCTCATTCAAACTGTTAAAAAAGTGAAAAAAAAAAAAGCAAATATGAAGATAAATATGAAGAAGGTTTGACCTGAGAGTAATAATATGTAAGCACATTTGATCGTTGTTCTAGTCAGGGGCGGTCTTCCCCAAATGTTTTACACAGTTTTAAAATTCAGAGTGTTTACCAAACCCATTGTAATTATCACAGCACAGCACACAAATATACACTATATATTTATTTAATGTTTATTAATTGTTTGTTTTGTAATACTTATTTTACTAAGAATATTGTTGTGGTACAATACTGAAAATTGTATGAAAAATATTGATGGTACAGCTTTCGACTGGTGGAGCCTTTTTAGTAGAGATCCAGAGGAGCAGTCCACAAAGAACTACATGAAACTCATTTGTAATTATGGAGACTAAGAAGGTTTCTCATTTCTAAAAATAACAATGGTAACAATATATAAAATGTTTTGGACATATGTATGGTCCCATGCCTTACCAAAAAAAGTGTGTATGGGTGGGTGTGTACTTTCCATTTTTTTTAAATGTGCATTCAAATCTGTAAACTCCAACAGAAGGCTGCTGTAATGGGTTCTGCCACCATACTTCTCCAAGAACAGGTCGGCTTCCACTCTCATCCACTAAGCGTGCAACACTCCAGAAAACGAGCTGCCTTTTTTTCCCTCTCCTGCACCGGAAGAGCGTGCACATGGCAAAAAATCCTCTCGTCATTGGCAGAAGCCACTGGTTTTCATTCAAGGTGGAAGAGCCTATCCCTGCAATCTGTGCCGCGCACAGCACTGCATGTGTCTGCGGCTTCGCCCCACTGGAGCATGGGACGCCTTCTATTCTAGTCTGCTTTGGAACAGGAGGAGCAGCGGTTGTTACTTAGGAAACACACACACATACACACTTACACACAAACACACAAATAGAGTAAATGCATAGAGGCTGGGGATGGATGGCTTCTCTGCAATACTCATTATTATCAACCAGAGAGCGCTTTCCGATGAGCCACCTGTCTACCACACTAATGCTTGCCAATTACACACACATACACAAACGGCGCAAACACACGCACACACACACACACACACACACACACACACACACACACACACACACACACACCACAGCTTTAACACTATCTGCTTTTTTATCTCGTATTGGCTATTGTGTATCCAAAGTCAGCTCACTCCTACTAAAAACATGCTCCTTGTGTGGCGAATTCACACTTTCTACTTTGAGACACTTTTAATGAGAGGAAATTAAATGTTAAACATTCATACAGACTCTTACATTTTGGCTGAAATTTGCAGCAAAGCAGGAGATTTTGATGGAGGAATTGATGGAAATGATTTCTGTACTGCGGTTAGAATTATGGCTTGAAATATTTGTCCAAACCCAAGTATATTGCAGTTAGGAATCATATTCTTATATCAATTTTTAAAAGTATGTCACTCTCCGAGTGGCTCAGAGATCTAATGCCCTAGCACTAGAGTCTAAGAGAGCAAAATTGGCCATGCTCTCACTGAGTGGGTAGATGGTGCTCTCTCCTCATATCCTAACTAGAGCAATGTTGGCAAGAGGAGGCTGTTTCGGAAATGGGGACCCAGCGCTTTTCTCCAAGTGCATTGGCTGCCCAGTTCAACAAGAGTATAAAATGCATTTGTGCTTGTCTTCACTCTCCTAGTTTTGGGAGCTACATATGTAATAGGCGAAGAAAGTATGTCACTCAAAGATTAAGTAAAATATTTTGGTTCAGAAACCTTTTGTGGTTGGTTGAAAGCATTTATGAATGAACTAAATTAATGTTCTTTAAAATGTTATTTTGGATATCTGAATATGAGGACATTTTCCTGAATTACAAGACTAATTACAACCACAAAGAAACATTTTATTTACAGTCAAGATTAGACAAGTAGGACTGCATTCAAGTCTCATAACTTTGTTGGATTTCAGTCAAAGTTAAACCCAACTCTGTTGGACTCTAGTCTGATTTGGACCCAACTTTGTCAGTTTACAGTCAATATAGAATGGTTCAGAAGTTGTGCTCAGATCATATCAGACGGAATATTCTTGACTTAGATGTATATCAAAATTTAGGGCCAGATAAAAGCCTATCTTGACTTGGCAAGTCCAGTCTGCAGCCCTCACCATATCATTCTAAATGAGTTAGCAATTTGCACACCTGGCTGATCACCTGTCAATGAGTATACCCTACCTGTTTAAAGAAACGGATGCAGTCTAGTTGTATAACTCAACTCAAGTCAATGTGTGCATGATACCTGTTTAATGCTAAACTAGAACTGATGGCCTGGGTATGGAGGTTAAACCAAAGGTCCATTTGACAAAACAAACATATGTCAGTATGTGAATATGACATGTACTGGTCTAACTGTAGAATTTATCTTGGTCCAGGTTCATCGTTCTTGGTCCATCGTACTTGCCACTCTGAAAGGTTCTCTGGCTGGTTGTAAAGACCATATTTGGCTTTTCTTAAATTGCATGCCATCTAAATACATGGACTAACTGAATGTTTGAACAACTACAAAAACATTCTATCAACTGTACATGCGAGGTGAATGGATATCACCTGATTTGGTGACACTTCACCTACACTCACAATCTTTCTCTGTATTCGGTCACATATTAGATGATGTCTCAACATAGCCCAGGTACTTCAGGTGAACAGACCCAGATTGATGAATGACGAGCCCTCACATGCCCCATCTCACCTTCTGCACCTGAGCTCTGTGGGTGTCCTCATACAGAGTTAATCATTTTTACTGTAAACAACAAATTACACACTGTGTCTGCCTTCCAAAACACCACCTGGCTCTGAAGAGCTTATTGAGAACACAAAGTTTGATTTTCTTTCACTCCCTCTGTGTGTTTATGCCAATAGTTTACAGCAAAAACTAAATTAACCTTGTTCTGAAGAGCACATTGATGACATTAAGTCACATTTTCTTCTTTTAGACTCACAATTTGTTGACATCCACAGTTTACACCAGGTACTAAATGAACCATAGAGATGAGATATCATCCCCTTTTCCTGCACAGAAGGCTTTGGCATGACATCAGAAGGATTTAAATGCTAAGAGTCTGCAGGTATTTAAATGTAAATAGGTTGGATAACAGGCAGCTTGCTACCTGAGAGGCTTTTTCAGCCCGGTATAAAGACAGGCGTGGGCGTTTCTTTTTTTCCCTCCTTTTCTCCTGGGCGAGGTGACTCTTAACGTGTGTGGTTCATTTCCGAGGCCCTTGTAAACACATCCCTGAATTGATGTTATCAATTGTGATGTTAGCGAAATGGCGCTAGGCGATCTTCCCGCTCAACGTTTATCTCCCCCAGCACGCGCCCACCTGCTAAGAGGTGTCACACTTTAATGAAATTGTTTGAATATGCCTGGCCCTGTTGCTAAGAAACAGCTCTCCTGCTTTTCCACCAAAGCAAAGCAATGCGCTAGTGTGCCTTTCCTGTTCCGCTGTGGTGGGATTTCACAGGGGGGAAACGGAAGTCAGGGGGCTACGGTGTACATCTGTAAGGCCTGTGGGAGGCTTTAGTCATCTGTCTGATGGCTTTATGAGCTAAAGTGATTGGCAACAGCTCATGTTTACGTTTCTGAAGAAAGAACGAACTCAGATTTTGCAGGTTAGTGGGATTAGCTTACCTACATAAGTGAGGTGCATTTGTTGGGTTCTGTTTACAAGCTTGCAAGAGGGGGGGTGTAAGGCAACCTTTGCTTTCCTGTGGCTCTGCTCAACTGTTCCAAGTTGCACTAGATGCTTTGCTCTAATTTCAAGCCTGATTTTGTAAGTCTTTCATCCTGCCTTTCACCTTTCGGGATGATGCCAGAACCGATGTTTTCAAACCATGCGTTCCAGTCAGCTTGGAGATGATTCTTTGCTTTTCAAAGAGCAGGTGAATGTGTGGAAATCTTTCGACCATGAATAGATCTAAAGTTTCTTTGTAGAGAGTAGAACGGTGTCTTAATTCAGCTTCTTGAGGGAACCCAGTAAAATGTGAAAAAAAGTGTATTTTTGAGTGTGCTTCAGAATGATGGCGTGCCTCAGACTGTGGGTGAGCATCAGGTCTGGCCACATATGGAGCAACCTCTCTCCCACTTTCCTCCCTCTCAGCACGGACTCAATCAGGCTTTCACAGGACACCCTTTTGGGCCCTGTGAGACAGGAGACAGGCCACAGATGGAGCCTGACCTAAAAATGCCAGAGGAGCCTTTCACAGGCACAATTATCGGACCGTTCTCTACAGGTGTGGATCAATCTGGGCCTTTTAACGCAGAATAGCAGCAAGAGCAGACACACCACTACTGTGCCTTACAGAACTGACAAGCTGAAATCTGTAGCCAGACAGAAAAGAGAAAAAGACAAGTTTGTCATCCATCTATAACAATGAGAGAGTTAGTTGAAAAGCCTCCTTTTGTGAGCATGGTGGTCATTTAGCATTTTATGGCTTCCTCAGAACCTGATTTACCCTTTTGATATTACATTAATTGCTGGTAATATCAAAAGTGTGGCATAATTTGATATTAATTAGGTTAGTTCCTCCACTGGTGTCAAACTCTAGAGCCAACCTTTTTATTTAAAACCTGTAAAATGCATAAAACAGCAGAAAACTCTATGGAATATTTCTGCTATTAAAATAATTAGGAGTACATTTGTTTGATTACATCTGACAGTCAATCACAATTTGAGTTTGTTTGTTTGTTTCAAATATTTGAATATGTACACATTACTGTATATATCATATAAATATATATTATTACTTTATTATGATGTTGTTTCATTGTTTCTTGTATTTTCATGAAGGTTGTATGGTGTCTGCTGCTGTAACCAGGACCCCCAAAACTGAAATTCTTGCTACCTTTTCCTTTCCATGTCTTTATGCTTTATGCTTTATGATGGATTTATGACTTGATTTTTACTTAAAATGATTAATCATACAGTTATGTAAACACCTATTTGATACATAATGTTAGCCATTTAATCTCTAAAGTCCATAACTCAATAATAGTGGTTTCTGATTCTTAGTATAAACTAAACAATTAGTTTATAAACAAACAAATAGATACTGAATAAAACATACTGGTTACTGAAAATGTATAGTAAATACAAAACAAATCATAGTGGTAATTGATTAATTCATAGTAGATACTGATTTATTCATAGTATATACTGATTAAATTATAGTAGATACTAATCAATTCATAGTATAAACTGAAAGAATTTACAGTGGCTACTGAACTGTTCATACTACACTGGGGATGATTTAAAGTGGTTACTGAATAATAGGTCTTAAACAACAAACCTCTAGTTCATGGACTTACATATAGGCATGAATACAGAGTTAGTGTGTAAGGGAGGGAGATAAAATAAAGGAGAGTGATAGAACACACAAGGAACATGGAAGTCTTGTGACCAACGTTTCTAATTCAGCCTAAGCAAAGTGTTAGGTGTGGAAAATAAATGTCATCATTGACCTCATTCATGAACCTTATCCCTGATCTAAACCAGTACAGCCCACTCTGCCCAAGCCAATCGTCACAATTAAGAGCCTGAAGCTATTACGTTAGAAACGCTTCACATTTGGCACAGATGGGTGAACACACACATACACACACTTCTAACATGACCATGGTCTTGATGATTACTGAAATAACTGAATGGAAAAAGACACACCTAATCACTGAAATGTGTCATGGTTAAAGTAAGGTGGGTTTATCTATGACTCAGTCGCAACAAAGCTCAATTTTGCCTGTGAGATCATTTTGTTCTCTGAATAAAAACACAGGGATCCACCTTATGTAGAGAATTCAAGGGAGAGGGCAACAGCAAGGGAGTGTTTTATGAGAATGAGGGACAGTGTTTAGAGAGAGAGAGAGAGAGAGAGAGAGAGAGAGAGAGAGAGAGAGAGAGAGAGAGAAGGAAAAGACTCTCCAGTTTGTTGACTCAGCAAGAATGGTTAACAGGAAGCTGAGGTTGGGTAACCTTGACCGCTGCATGTCACACTGTGCTCAACATCACATTGGAGGAGAGGCAGAGGAAAGTGAGTGAGCACTCACACCTGTGTGTCTATGGGATTTCACAACACTCACAAGAATGAAGGGCCTGAAAACCACAACTGCATGAACAGTTACAAGATACAGTTCAGTTTACTCTGGACTCAAACATATTAAATCTTATTCTCCAGTAAAATAAATAAAAAACAATTTTTATGAAGATGATAACACTTTCTTGTTGGTCTTTCTTGCATTTATCTGGAGGTGGTTCTGCAGACACCACTCGACTCATTGTCCACATTGGTTATAAGACAGATTGTAGAATCATCAGAGAGCTTCTGGAGGTGAATGGCCAGTGAGCTGTACATGAAGTCAACAGTCTACAGGGTGAAGATAAATGGTGCCAGGACCAGTGCTACTGACCAAATTGTCTCAAAGACAGTCCCATGCCCTCACATACTGTGGTCAGTTGGTGAGGAAGTCCAGTATCCAGTTTGAAAGGGGACTGTCTACACCATGCTCCAGCTTGTCCTTCAGCAGCCCAGACAGTATAATGTTAAAGGCACTGGTGAAGTCAAAGACTGGACAAGCTGTCTGAATACTGTCTGAAAAATGTTCCATACCCTCACATACTGTGACCAGTTGGTAAAGGGGACCGTCAACACCAACATGTTCCAGTTTGTCATTCAGCAGCCCAGACTGTATGGTGTTAAATGTACTGAAGAAGTCAACGAATTCTCAAAATGTTCCCAGGCTTCTCCAGGTGAGAAAAAGCTCTGTGTAGAAGATAGATGACAGTTGAGGTCCTTTGGGTGCTGTATTTTTGGTACAGGTAACACACAAGACGTTTTCCACAGCTGTGGTACTCTTCCCAATATCAGGATCATGTTGAACATGTGCTCAACTGCACTGCAGAGCTAATATGTGCAGGACATGAGGAGCCAAGTACAGATTCCATCTGGACCTAGAACTTTCCTCATCTTGATTTCTATGAACTTATTTATCACCTGGACTGGTGTGAAGGGGGGACTGGTTACTGGGTGCTGGAATGAGAGCTGTTATTATGGGAGAGAGTGTGAGAGCTGGGGTAGGACAACATTCTGGTAGTGTCTGTTTGGGGTGAGGGGCATGTGAGTAAAGAACAGAGTACTGAAGAACAAATTGAGGTTGTTCATCCACTTCTAGTCCCCCACCACCTGGGAGTAGGGCCTCTTGTGACCTGCGAAGGTTTTAAGGTCTTTCCAAACTCATCTGACATTTTTATGCTGTAACTGTTCCTCCATTTTCTTCATGTAGTTGTTTTTTCCCTATTTTCCCATATTATTCTCCTTTTAAGCTCCCTCTCACATATTTTAGCTCATCCTTGTCACCTGAGACAAAGGCCATCTTCTTCTCTTTTATTAGAGCCTTTATGTCAGGGTATATCCACAGCTTGTTGGAGAAACACCAAATTAACCTAGTGAGGATAATGTTCTCCACACAGAAGTTGACAGTCTGTAATGCAGTGAAACTATCAATGCCATCCCTATTTGGATCACATAATTCTTCTCACACTATGGTTTCAAAACATTCCTGAAGAGGCTCTTCAGACTCCTTGGACCATTTCTTCACAGATGAATTAGATTATGGTCAGATCTTCCAAGCAGAGGAAGTGGTGATACGTTATATGGTTTCATCATGTTGGCATAAAACAGGCCCAGTATTGTATTGTCTCTAGTGTGGCAGGTTACATACTAGGTGAAGGTGGGCAGAGTGGAGGATGGAGAAGCATGATTAAAGTCTCCAGAGATTAGGATGAGGGTTTATGGGTGCTGTGTTTGCAGATTGCACACAGCTAAGTGCACATTATTTCAACCAAAAATTCACTTGTTTAAAATCTTTGCAAATATATTAAAAATAATACACAAAATATAAAATTTACATAAGTATTCAGCCTTTGCTCAATTCCTTTTAGAAGCTCCTTTAGCAGCAATTAAAGCCTCAAGCCTTTTAGAGTATGAGTCCATAAGCTTGGCACATCCATTTTTGGAAAATTTCTCCCATTCTTCTTTGCAGAACTTCACAAGCTCCATGAGATTGGATGGGGAGCATCGTTGCACAGCCACTTTTAGATATCTCCAGAGATATTGGCTGTGTGCTTAGGGTCACTGTCCTGTTGAAAGATAAATATTCCATCCCACTTTATATCCTACTCTAAGGTCCAGTGCACTCTGGAGCAAGTTATCAACAAGAATGTCTATATGCATTGCTGCAGTCATCTATCTCTGACACTGATTAGTCCCAGTTCCTGCTGCAGAAAAAGGTCCTCACAGCATGATGCCACCACCACCATGCTTCACTGTAGGAATGGTATTTGCTAGGTTATGAGCAGTGCCTGGTTTCCTTGAGATATGATGCTTGGCATTTTGGCCAAAAAGTTTAATGTTTTGTTTCTCATGGTCTAAGAGTCCTTTAGGTGCCTTTTGGCTACCTGACTCTAGATGGGCTCTCATGTGCCTTTTACTGAGGAGTGGCTTCTGTCTGGCCACTGTAATGTGCATGCCTGATTGGTGGAGTGCTGCAGAAAAGGTTATCATTCTGAAAGATTCTCCTCTCTGCACAGTGCAATGTTGGAGCTCTGTCAGAGTGACCATTGAGTTCTTGGTAACCTCCCTGACTAAGGCCCTCCTACCAAAGTCACTCAGTTTGGCCAGGTGGCCAGCTCTATAAAGAGTCCTGGTGGTTCTTCCATTTATGGATGATGGATGCCACTGTGTGCATTGGGATGTTCAGTGCAGCAGAATCTTTCTGTAACCTCCCCCAGATCTGTGTCTTGACACAGTCCTGTCTTGGAGATCTACAGACAATTCCTTAAACTTCATGGCTTGGTCTGTGCTCTGACATGTGCTGTCTACTATGGGACCTCATATAAACAGGTGTGTGTCTTTCCAAATCATGTTCAATCAACTGCAACCAATCAACTGAATCAACTCCAATCAAGCTGTAGATACATCTGAAGGATGATCTGTGGAAACAAGATGCAACTGATGAGTGTCATGGCAAAAGCTGTGAATACTTATTAAGTACATATTATTTTTTTGTGTTTTTTAATTTCAATAATTTTTCATTAAAAATTACCATTTTAAGGGAAGAAATATTGATTTCATTTTTGAAATAAGGCTGTAACATAAAATGTGCAAGAAGTGAATCTCTGTGAATACTTCCTGGACGCACTGTATTTCAGTAGTCTAGGATCTCCTGAAAAGAACAATATCTGGCATGTGTGACTGTCTCCTATAAATATAATTGAGGGTTATAAATGTTAAATGTGAATTGGTTTTAATCCAAGTAATTCTGGGTAGCAGTGATATGTTTAAGAAAAAGTTCATACTTTGCATGAACACAACAATCACAATTTTCTATAGAACTGCCTCCATATCAAAACAAATCATTCAAAACAATATTATCTCTTTTTCCATGTCTATCCTGGCCTGATGTCAACTGTTTGGCAACAAAACTACTTTTCTCTACCTTCCTTGAGGTAAATTTCAGAGATCTTTCATGTCTCCACCCATGCGGTTTGAAAAGGGGGTCAAAACTTGGCTTAACTTTAAATAGTCAAAGGAGGCACCTTTTTCATAAAAGAGGCAAATGCACCCTCTAACAGCTATCCTCTCAGTATCCCTTTAAAGAAGGCAATTCCCAGGCCTTTCTGACGGCAGTAGATGCTCTGAGTAATTACACTCCTGAAATGATGTCAAGCTCTTTAAAGCTCTCCTCTATCAGTCTGGCTTTTGGCCCAGACAGGTTGATTCCTGACTCAAACCTCCCCCACTGAAACCATCCTTACTGCCAGCTCCCAATGAGAGATAATGGGGAGGTTTGTACAGCAGCCAGATTTCATCTGAATACAGTACCAATGCAAGTGTGCATGTGCACACACACATGAGATGTATCCAGAACTTGATTGCCTTCTATTACACCATTCACTGTTGCTACTCAATCTATGATATGAGCAAGTTGGAGGAACAATCTCAGTCTCAAGGTTCCCCACATTTTACCTCAGCCAGCATGCCTCTGGGGCAGGATTGAGATGTAATAAAACTACAAGGTTGTACTAAGTCCTGAGCTTGTCCTCCTTTTGTTGGAGTAACTCTCTCTGCCATCCAAGGAAGGCTTTCTACTAGATGTTGAAGAATTGGTGTGTGGTTTTGATTACATTCAGCAACAAGACTGTTTATGAGGTCAGGATGTTGAATAGTCCCACCTCCACTTAATCCCCAACTACAGAATTTGTCATAAAAGTAGTGGATGGAGCGCCACCATTCCAGAGACAACAGCTCCTCCACTCAATGTAAGGGGCTTTATACCCCTCTAGCTCAAGACTGGCATTAGGCATGGTGCCAATAGGTTTGTGTTTGTCTGCCCCAGAGAGTCCTATTGTATTGCTAATACTTCTCAGCAGAGATTAGACAAGCTGTATGTGCACTTATACATCTGTGTCAATGATAAGTATGATTTAAAGTAGCTCAATGCATTCATTAGAAGTGGTGTCCAAAAACATTTGGACATATATAATGTATCAGTTTCTGTACTCTAAAGGAATGCATGAAAAGCACTTGACTATCAAGACCTGCATTGAACATTAATGGATTTTAATACACTCTTTGAAACTGCAAATGTTTGCTCAACTTATGACTTGTGAATTTGTGACTTTTGACTATTCACCAGTTTGAGCCTCAAGCACTTACAAATAAGTCTGTGTGATGTGTAACAAAAGCTTAGCAAAAGTGCATCCTTCCTTCCTCAATCACTTGCCCCCATCTGACTTTAAAAGGCTTTAACTCACATGGCCCTTTGCTGCTTTACAGATACTGATGTCTTGCTTTTCCCTTTTCCCTGCCCCCACCAGTTTGGTCCCATTGGTCATCCAGGGGCTTGTCTAAGCCCCTGCCTTCCAAACTTGGCAGGTTTTGAGAGGTCCCAAATGATTCAAGACCTGGTCTGACTACAGGGCCAATGCCAAAGACTTAAATTTAAACTTAAATATTAATCTTCAAATTGCTTACTTTTAGTCAGAGAAAATCTTTCTGCATACTCCTCAGAGTCTTCTGGTAAAACTGGATGTTCAATCTTATTTGAGTAGCTTATCTGATTTTTCTGATGGAAACATTTTCCAAGGGTTTGTTGATCAACCTAGTTAGAAGTTGCCATCTCTGCAGACCTCCTCGCTGCAAATCAGTAAAAAAAGGGTCTCTCTTTATTTTACAAATGTATTTTTCATTTTTATATTTCATCTACAAATGGGCCAATAATTGGATTTATTAGTTGCCTAGTCATCTAATTAACTCATCAATACAACCCCTGTACAACCCTATCCCAACCTACAAAAATGTTGAGGAGCTGCACTATGATGGAAACTGGACAATGAAGAATATTAATGCTTTAACACGCAAACAATACTAACACTAAATATAACCCAAATGACACCACACATTATATCACCAAGACCACCACATGATACACTCTTTACATCAAAACATGTAACAGCTTATGACTTAATAATGTGTTTCCTGACTGTTTGGTTGATAAATGAATGCATAGTGAGCTAAAGTGTTATGCCTGGCAGTGGTGCACTCAATGACCTCAGGTGACAGACTGGCAGGGAGGTTGAGGGCCCTCACTGAGTCAAAGGCTGATAATTACCAATCAAATGTGGGAGCTACGGGCGTTGCGCGCGGCCGGGTTAATGTCATTATCGTGGCTGAGTGGAGGCCGCCTGCATTTGAAACCAGCCAATCGTCAGCTTGGCCTTAATTAAGCCAGCACCTGAGGCCTGAGCGATGTACTGCTACTGTTTTTAAGTCTTTCCTCCCTGCTAGTCCTTTCGCCCTGCGGCTCAGCTCTAACCCCCACATCATTGTGACCACGTTAGCTACACCATCTTAGTGGAGGGGTTGGGGATGAGCATGATGATCCAGCCTGTGAGAAAGAAGAGGATCTGGGTAAAGGAGGAAGACCTCCTAGCTCTCCTAGATGTAGCTTGTGCATGATCAAAGGGTGAAAAAGACATGGAGAAATGAAAACACTTTGACTTCTGGTTGTAGAAGAAAAACAGTGAAATAGAGTGTACAAAAACAAATCAGACAGAATTTCATGTTTTGTACCCTGGAAAACAAAAAGATGTGTTTATGACATTCTGACATCGGCTTTAAAATGTCCTCATAACATTCCAGGGATATCCCCATGCTGTTGCACTAAATCTTCAGATCCAATAGATTCAGATATTACACTGAACTATTACATTTTTATATGCCACTATTTCACTTTTTGCAGCTGATACATTTTTGCATACTATAATATCCAGTTCTTCTTTTTACTACAATTATTACACTATTATATGCAGCTATCACACTTTTCTATACAGCTATTACATTACAATATGCAACTAATACAATTAACTATTATAATTTTATATGCAGCTATTACAGTTATGCACAGCTATTACACTCAGCAGTCAACGTTACATTCAATTCTCAAGATTAATTTTAAGAAAGAACCCAAATCACACACATGCCATAAAATATATATTTCATATAATATCACATCATATCATATCTTTAAACATTTTTTACTCATCCTCAGTGATACAACTCTTGCATCCAGTTGGCAGCTAAATCATAATTCGCTACTGCTACTTCAGGAGAATTTGTAAACTAGGTTAAAAAACATTATAAGCTAGTGATAGGCCAAACTGAGGGAGCAGGTATTTGAATTGATGTGCAAAGTCAACAGAATGGCTAAAATGCTAAAATCTAATGCTAGACCCATTAGAAGGAAGCTGGCAAGCAAGTACTAGGCTAAAAGCTAACCCAGTGGACCAGCTACAATCTAGTAAATTAGCTAACCACACACTGTGCTAAGAAGTGAGTGACACTATCTGCTAAGACTTGATTGGAACACCTGTAGTAGCAAAGCATTGCAAGTCATAAGACCATTGGTTTCTGGATGGTACACTGACTGAATTGGGCCTTATGTGTAATGTTTACTACATGAAAAGTGTGATATCCCTTGGATATGTATGTATGTCTCAGTGGAAGGCAAGTGGAAATATCCCAGCAGTGTAGGGGGAGTGTGTGTGAATGTGTGCGAGTGCTGGAAAGAGATGTACACTATGAAATATGAGCATTGATATGGCTGAAATGAGCGGTAGGCAGACAGGCACTGAAGCGCCCTGTTTGCTGTGTTTACAGAGACATAGCGGTATAAATAATCTAGACCTGTCTGCTTCAGCACTGCTCAACATCTACCTGTTCACTCGCTCTCGCAGGACCACCGCTCTCACTGCTCTCACACTCACCAATAACCTTTAATATTTCATAGCCCACACTCTGATCTGTGCTGAGAGCCTCTACAGAGAGAGAGAGAGAGAGAGAGAGAGAAAGAGAGAGAGAGAGAAAGAGAGAGAGAGAGGTAAGCTATCCACTCTCCTTTTTGCCCAGGATTATTTTCGTACCTGTTCAAACGGGCGGGCATTAAATTATTCAATATGTTGCCCTCCTCGCGCCTGCTCTTACCTCAGCGCAACAGCAGCAGAGAAAAAAAAGCACCTACAAGCATGGAAAAAAAGGGACACGTTGAGAAAAAGAGAAGCCCGCCTCGGGGAAGATAAAACACGGAACGCATGGCAAGAAAACATGCTCACCGCTTCTCACAAACCTGAGCCTTAGGTTGCATCATCTATAATGCATAAGGCACGCACTCACCCAAATGGATCATGGAGAAAGTTGCACATGTATCCCACGCAAACATAACCTGATATGACAAGGTTCTGAACCTATTACTAATGTAGGCCGTTATTTTTAGACAAGATTAAAAAATGCAGAGGTGGGAATGGCTTTCCTGATGCCGGCTCAGGGATCTGAAAGCCGTGATTCAAGGAATCAAGTTCACCTGGTGCTACAGGACTCAAAAGTTTTCTCATTAAGAAACAGAGTTATGAGAGTGGATGTGAGCAAATTGTCATGGTTACATAAAACTACATATCTCCAAAATGTTCACTTTATAACTTCCCATGGAAGTCAAGGGCTGCACTTGCAAGCAATAAATGTCATTTTCTAGTCAACTACAGAGATTGTACACATATCATAACATAACCATGGTGGACAATATCACCTCAAAATATCACGCTGACTGATCAGCAAGAGGAAGAAGGGCTAATCACTCTAGATATTAAGTTGTAGAGGAAAAATGAGAAGGGAGAGACAGTTTTTCTTTTCAGAATAAAAGTCCTGAGAAGGGATACTATTGATACAGTACATACATAAATAACAATTATAATAAAAAAAAATTTAGACATTTTTAGACATTTTAGACATTTTTAGATCATATAAGTGAAAAATTTACACAAAGATGGTTAGATGATTTTATTCCAGGTCATTTGATTTTAGTTTAACAGCAACAAAATGTTGTTAGATCATACTTAGCTTTATCTCCAAATCCAGATGCTCAGGTGATTATTAAGGAAGGGCTTTATACACAACTGGGATTAGTCAACTCCCTTCACAAGTCAATGTTGTCTCTCACACCAGCATGGTGACAACTAAGAAAACGGATTTGCTGTAGCAGGATGAGCGCGCCAAAAACAGCTCTCCATATTGAAATGCAGGCAGCATTTTAAACCATCTTCTCCTCCCTTAGCTGAGATTATTGTGTGAAACTGATTTCATTTGTAGAATTAGCCAGTAATGGCAGAAATGAAACAGGCACAACCATGTTATACCTGTTTCAGGAATTTAACAGTGACAAAAAAGAAGCTTGAAGCTCAGAAGCAGGTCACATCCATGTACATTTTGAGAAAAGGTTTTCATTCAGATGCCTGAGAATTCACAGTAGACAGCAACTACATGCTAAACTAACTCTTTCTCCTGTCTCAAACTTGACTGTACTCTTTTGCTTTCTTTCTTTCTTTCTTTCTTTCTTTCTTTCTTTCTTTCTTTCTTTCTTTCTTTCTTTCTTTCTTTCTTTCTTTCTTTCAATGAACAATTGGAAGTGTTCTAACAGCTAATAAGAAGTGGCTCTTTAATGAATATAGTGAATCCTCTTAAGATTAACCTAATCAAGAGAGTGAGAGAGAGATGAAAGATTATCAAAGGACTACATGCTCAGAAATGATCACTATCTCCCTCTCTCCATGTTCACTTATCTCTGAGTTTGCTTCCTAATTAAATCTAAAACGAGTAGAACTTTTGTGCGCCCATCCTTTAACACTCATCACCATGATTAGGAGTAAAGTAGTTTAGCTTAACTACATATTTCATCATCTCAGCTGGTGAAGCTATTCTGTGTGCCAACCAGGCCACAGGAGGAACAGTGTGATGGATTACAGAAGACCAAAGTGCAAGAGTAGGCATGAGGGCTATTTCCTATTCACCATTGCCTACATCTTCAAAATTAGAGGTTCTCAAATGGTTCTCAAATTGGTAGTGTAGATCTAGGAGAAAACTTTCATTAGTAAACAGTCTTTATAGTATATTGTTTGGAAGTTCGTTCACTTACTTTCAAATCAATCTCATTAGCCATATTTACATGCAGCATGATAATCCATGAATAATCAAATTAATCTGAATAGAATATATCCATGTGTACATTTCTATTGGAATATACTATTCTGATACAATTCCTATTTGGTTGAATGAGACGTATGTGTGTGTGTGTGTGTGTGTGTGTGTGTGTGTGTGTGTGTGTGTGTGTGTGTGTGTGTGTGTGTGTGTGTGTGTGTGAATCATTTTAAAATATCTAAATCTCTGATGATCCCCCAGAGCACCATCAAATTCATTGTCAGATGGAAAGTACGTACAACAACAAACCTACCAAGAGAGGGCTGCCCACAAAAACTCTCAGACCAGGCAAGGAGGGCATTAATCAGAGTGGCAGCACAGAGACCAAAGGTAACCCTGATCTCTCCAGAGTTCCCAAGCAGAGATTGGAGTATCTGTCCATATGACACAATCTGTACACTCCATAGAGCTGGGCTTTATGGAAAAGTAGCCAAAAAAGCCTTTACTTTCAGACAAAAATAGGAAGCCTCAGTGATATTCTTCAGCAAAACCTGTTTTGGTCTGTCACTGATTTGAGCCTGGGACAGAGGTTCACCTTCCAACAGGACAATGACCCAAAGCGTACTGCTAAAGCAACACTCATGTGGTTTAAAGGGAAACGTAAATGTACTGGAACGGCCTAGTCAAAGTCCATACCTTAATCCAATTGAGACTCTGTGTCAGACTTGAAGATTGCTTTTCACCAATGGAAACCATCTAACTTCAACCTGGAGCAGTTTTGCCTCGAGAAATGGACAAAATCACAAGATATGGCAAGCTCATAGACTTATCCAAAGCAACTTACAGCTGTAATTGCTGCAAAAGAAGGCTCTACTGTCACAGATGGCAAGAGAGCAGGAGGTGGATGTAGACACAGGGTAATAGGGTTTATTAACAAACAAATCAAAATACAAAGTAAATTAAAGCCACAAAACAAAGCACATTTGACAGCAGTGAACATATACATGCAAAGACATTGACATACTGAAGGGCTACTTGTACACAGGCAGACTAGATACACCTGCAGAAGACAACAAGTGGGCAGGGCTAAAAAGGAGGCACTGGTGGAATCATTGATGACAAGGCAGAGCTAGGGCAGAGACCAGAGTGAAAACACAACAGAGCCATGTGCTAGAAAAGCACATGACAAAACATCTGCAATGTACTGATGTTAGGGGAGTGAATAGTTATACACACTGAAGTTTTCTGTCATTTTGTCCTATTTGTTGTTTGCAAAAAAAAAAAAAATGTTCAATTTGTAGGCATGTTTTGTAAATTAGATGATGCAAACCTTCAAATAATTCGTTTTAATTCCAGGTTGTGAGGTAAAAGCACAAAAAATGCCAAGGGGATGAACACTTTCACAACACAATGTAAGTGATTTTAAAGGAATTGGGGGAAAAACAGATGACAGCCAACTGCAAACTCAGGTAAACTCAGGCATTGACAAATACACTATGAAGCATCTTCTATGACAGTGACCAGCAAAGTTGCTCCTGGAGATCTAACAATTTATGGACTGTAGTTTCCTTAATTGCTTCCACCTGATCTCCAAATGTTGTTTATCTGATTGGTGTTATTTAGATTTAGGCTGTAGGTGAAACCTGCAGGAAGGAACAGCCCATAAAGGAGAGGTGGTGATCTCTACTATATGGATGTCACTCCCAAGAACATTTTGGCACTTTTTATTTTTAAGAGTGTGTTCACTTGTAGTTGACTGTCAGATGAACTTTAGACTAAACTCACTGGACCGTTTGAATTCCCAGACAGTACGTAGTCTAGAATATTTTGAACTCTCTGAGTATTCAACACATGATGTAGGAATTTGAGGACGTCTTCGCATTGGATGTGGCGGAGCTGTGGATTTTGCCATAAAGAAACAGAAGTTGTTGAAGAAAAAATGTTTCTGAACATTCCATGTGTCTGCTTGAACCTCTTGGGGCTATGTATCTTTAAGGTTTTCCTAGAAAGTGTAAGAGCCTTCATTTTGGGAATGAATTGCTTGCAAAAAAATCAATCAGCCAGTCTTTAACGTATCCACTCCTTCCTGAATATGATCACATTGGATTCAGAGCCTACCTGGAATCATTGGGTGTAAGGCAGCAATACCCCCTGGACATCGCAGAGTACCAGACATCTACCATCCTTAGTTTCTTTTGGATTCTAATTATTTTTTCTTTCTTGAATTATACATACTTAAGAATTCTGAATCATGCCATTTTTGAGTTCTGAATTGTCTCTGCTTATGAATTCCAAACTCTACTCCCATATTACTCATTTGAGTTCTAAACCATACACCATTTGGAAGTCTGAATCTTACTATTGTCTGAATTGCAAAGACAAAGATAAAGTGTTGGACACAGAATGAATTTTAACTCATGTTGTGAACACACACATAGATAGATAGATAGATAGATAGATAGATAGATAGATAGATAGATAGATAGATAGATAGATAGATAGATAGATAGATAGATAGATAGATAGATAGATCGATAGATAGATAGAGAGAGAGATGGGGAGAGAGAGAGAGAGAGAGAGAGTGTCTGGGGAGCACAGTGGGAGAGAGCTTTGTGAAAGAATGGCAGACTTTTCATTCTGAATCATCCATTCTTTTCAATGGTTATGTAATGTTCCTATTTTGAATTACTAACTCTACTTTTGCCTTTTGAATCTTAAATACATCCTTCTTTTAAATACTGAGTCAATGCTCCACTTCAATTTTGATACACTACCTGCGGCATAAAAAAATCCAGTGTGACCAACTGACTTTAGAAATCACCTAATAAGTAAATAGAATTCACCTGTGTGCAATTTATTCTCAGTATAACTACAGCTGTACTTTGAAAGCCTCCGAGGTTTGTTCGAGAACATTAGTGATCAATCAGCATCCTGAAAACCAAGCAACAATCCAGACAGGTCAGGCATAAAGTTGTGGAGAAGTGTAAAGCAAGGTTAAGTTATATTATCTAACGCTATGAACATCTTGAGTGCTGCTCAGTACATCAACTGAAAATGAAATGAATGTGGCACAACAACAAACCTATTAAGACATGGCTGTCTACATTAACTGACAGCCCAGGCAAGGAGAGCATTAATTAAAAAAGCAGAAGAAAGCCTTTTTGAAAGCAAAAAGAAGTCCCCTTTGCATTTCACCACAAGTCATGTAAGGGACACAGCAAACATGTGGCTCTGGTCAGATGTGACCAAAGTTAACTTTTTTGGCCTAAATGTAAAACACTGTGTGTGCTGAAAAACTAACACAACACATCACTCTGATCAGACCATCCCAACTGTGAAACATGGTGGTAGCATCATGCTGTGGGGATGCTTTTCGTCAGCAGGGACATGATGGGATGGATGGGATGATGGTTGGAACTTAATACATGGCAGTCCTGGGGAGAACCTGTTAGAGGCTGAAAAAGACTTGGCAGAATACAAATAACTGGGTTTGAATACAAATGCATACCACACTTCCCAGATTTTTTATTTCTAAAACATTGTGTAAACCATGTATAATTTTCTTTTCACTTCACAATTGCTTACTAAGTTGTGTTGGTCTATCACATAAAATCCCAACAAAATACATTCAATCTTGTGGGAGTAATGTGAAAAAATGTGGATAAGTTCAAGGGCTAAGAATATTTTTTTTCAAGGCACTGTACTTCACCAATGCAAGTCCTGTAACTGTCCTGCCTTTGTCACCCCTACACCCCCATGGTGTAGTGTGGGGGTCTTTCTGCATCAGAAGAATTCTTTGGCAGAGGAGTACACTGCCTCTCGGGCTAATTAAATTAAACTGGATCAGACGCAATGAGCTGCTTTCTGCTGGACACACTGTCATACGTCCACTGCAGTGGGAGTCCAATTCCTGCCATTTAGGGCCTATACCCCACAGCACTGCACTGCACTGTACACACACAGACACACACACACACACACACACACACACATACACACACACACACACACACACACCGCCTCCTCTAATTTGCCTGAATGTTAAGGAATTATGAACTGATAATAAGAGAGAGAGTGAAACTGCTGCAGGCAAGGGGGTGGGGGGGGGGAGACAGAGTGAGAGAGAGAGAACGGAAGAGAGAAAAGGAGTGAAATGCACAGCACCTGAAGCGCATGCAATTTTTATTAATTCCTGCCTAAAACGAGGCATTCAGGAGTAAAATTGCTGCGCAAATGACAAGAACAATTATGTGAGTGATTCCTCTTCCCCAGAAGTGTGTGAGTATGTGTGTGAGCTTTGTTTATCAACCATAACTGGATAACCATTCTAACAAGTCTAGAGTTATTTCCATTCTTATTAACTGCATATTTCTGAATCCCATTTTACATTACCTGCTTTTTAAATTTGAGGTAGTACTGAAGGCTGTTGGCTGTGAGAGTGAATTTAACAGGGACGTCCCATTATCCATCTCGTTTTGTTCCTCAATTCGATTCGAAGTACTTAATGTTAAGTACTTAAAGACCTAGTCTTTGATATTTCCAATTCAGATACTAATTACATAAATTTATAGCAACATTATGCAGCAATTTTATTGTAAAACAGCAGCTTCAGAATCATGTTGATGATCCACTGACTGTAATAGGGAGAATGGCATCTCTGTCATTGCCAGTCTAGGCTGGAATGCTGCCACTGCACTCTGGGATTTCAGTGCAGCTGCAAAATATCTCTCTCCAGAACAGCGTAATGCTGCTTAACACAGATATTTTAGAGTAACATCCAGTAGTACTGCTCTACTTCCCCAGTACACATTTCTTTCACTTCAGATACCACTGTACCGCACTATAGGCACTGACCTCCACCAACAGATTTGTTGGTCATCTCCACCAAGGCAAAAGAAGGACTCATCACTAAAGATAACAATTGTTTGTGGATGCCCATTGTAAATGAATGAATTCAACTACATTTAGCTGTACGTTTTGCTGGAACAAATGTACAAATGCACACACACACACACACCTATAGTGCCTGCAGAGAAGTACTGCCAATAGAATAAGTCTCTATGGAGGAGAAGCCCACAAACCTACTGGCACCAAGCCAAATGCCATGAATAGGCCCTTCACATTGAGCTGTGGAGCAGCAGAACTGTATTCTCTGCATCGATGATGCTCTATTCAGTACTTTTTGGATGAGCTGGGGAGTTGAGGTGGGGTGGTGATTGTCCAGTGTACTGACTGCTCTTGTTGCTGAATGCAATCAAATGCTTCTATGGATAGACGAAACAGTACTCTTACAAAAACAAGATGAATTTTTAATGCACTTGATTTCAGAAGACACAATGAAAGTGTCCCAATACTTTTGTCCATATAATGTATTTAAATTTATTATGATTATTAAAGGCACTACATATGGGACCAGCTGTAGTGCTGTAATCCCTCTGTAACTGAGGATTACACAACTTGTAGCTACACACTTATTACATATAATGTTAATATGTAACTACACAATTATTAGAGATAATATAACATAACACCAAAACAGAAAAATGAATTAATTTCATGGCCATTTTGTCTGGAAAAAGATAAATAAAAGGGGATCTCTGATTTTTGAACATGGAAGCTAAAGATGAATTAAAATTAAATAAAAAAAATAAATAAATAAATAATAATAATAATAAATAAATTAGTTAGTTAGTTAGTTAGTTAATTAAAAGCTAATGAAGGAAATAGGATGCAGGGCTGGAAAAGATCTGGGAAAATGGAGCCCTGATACATGGTGTTGACAAAAGTATTAAGTGCAAATGAAAATATGTTGAGCATTCTGACTTTAAAAGCTGTGTAATACCAAAGTGACTTGAACAAGAAACCAGTATGTGTAATTTGCATGCGAGGCCCACAGGACTCAGCATTTGTGGTACAAAGCGAAGCTGCTAAGGTGAATTAATGTGAACTTGTCTGCTCCAACCTACTCAGTAAGCTAATCTGCAAGGTGAAGCGTTAGCTATGCTAATAAACCTGAAGACGTCAGTTCAAGTTAAGACATGAAAACACCTTCATACCTGTCTTCTTTCTACAGAGACATCAACTTCAATTCAAATGCTGTTTTACACATCACATGGGCACACTCTCCCTTTTATAACGATCCATTTGAAGCTCATTTGAACTCATAGACACACACATTAAGCCAATTTGCGCCAGCCGCCCTGGCTAGAGTGGAGTCTGGAAGGCTGTTAGAAGGGAAGAAAGGCTGCAATGCCGGTGCCTTCAGGAAGCCCATCTAAAAAGACAGGAAGCTCCCGGGCCCAGACCACCCGGACCGCAAAAGGGGAGGGGGGATGAAGCCCTGCCAAACCATTAACAATTAATGCCTTCATCAAAGAGCCACCTTGTCATTAAGGTGGGGGACGAGATGGGGGAAGGACCCTTTAGCAGCTGATGAAAGAGTTTTGTGGGGGGGGTTACACAGTCTGTGTTTCATGTACAGCCCTCCCCGGTAATTAAACTTGTTTTATACATGAGTATGAATGCGAAAACATTTCACTGACAACACAGATATGGAAATATGATGCTCTAGTCTACAGGGACATGGTCTGAGATAAAGTTAGTTATCTGAGATGCATGTTAGGCCAAGTCTCGAGGTAGAAAACATTTTCTTTTAAACATGGTGGTGGGGGGTTCCTTTTAATGTTTTAATTTAGGCCACAGCTGGATTTAGCAGTGGCGTAGACAAATGAAACAAACACATGGACAGGACACTGTGGGACTTCCTGGTTATGAATACGGCTATGAAAAACAGGGATTGTAGAATGAGGGCCTTGCTTTGTTACATTCTTGCCATTCTCTGCTTTGCTGTGGTTTACCCACAGTGCTAAAATATTACTATTGCTAAACTATTGCTAAAGTCATCTAAGAAATTGATATGGGAAGAGACTTTTTTGAAAGAGAAATCTGTAATATTAAATTAAATACACGAGTAAATGAAACGTGATGTGAAAAAGAGATCATCCCTATCTGAATATTTGTACATATTTGAATATTTTAAACAACTTATTATTGTAAATATCCTTGTCAATCTAATCATTACAAATAATTCATCACAACTATAGGATTGTCAGCTCAGAAACTCTGGATGGTGGATGGTCAATTTTCAACAGCAGTTTGTTATTTAGTCCGTTATTTAGTCTGTGTTATTTAATTTGTTATTTAAACCAAGAAAAATCACAAAACAATTGTAGGTGCAAGTTAATTTTGATTAAAATATTCAAATTCATACAAATATTTACATTTGGTTAATTTTTACTTTTCATTTGAAGACAAATTTGAATCTCCTAAATTGGATCTCCTAAAAATAACAATATCTGACATGTGTGATGTGTCTCCAATAAGTACTTTTTTAAATGTTTTGGTGAATAAAAGTCCAACAAACTGTGAAAATATATTGAAAAAATATCTTGGGGGTTGTAAATGTTAAGAACATTTTAATATTAGATCAAAAGCAACCTTGGCATCAGTTATGTTACATACAAATAACCCCCTTTGTGTCTCCCTGTACCTGACATCTTTCTTTCTTTCTTTCTTTCTTTCTTTCTTTCTTTCTTTCTTTCTTTCTTTCTTTCTTAGTGACTTTGTCTAGTCCATAAACAACGTTGGTATTTGCACAAAAAAATGTTCACACAGCATCAAACTAACTAGGAAAACAACGTTCCAGGAGAACATCCAAGGAACTGAAAGTCTGTCTAGGAGCACCATCTGGCTACCACTGACCATCCTCAGCAAAGCACTGACTTCCTTTAACAAGGTATTGGCAAGGTAGTGTGTGTTATGCTGATGAGTTAAAATGTTGAAACCCACAGGCACAAACTTCACAATCATTCTGCACTTCTCTATCCAGTAATGATGAAATGAATGTGGCATAAAAGCAGGTATAACATTCTTTCTACAGGCAAGGAAAAGTAGTTTAGCACAGCTAATCTGTGTAGTTCTGCTACTACTCTCCACTTATTCTTGTGGTTTGTGGATTAAAGGCAGTAATAGATGTAGGAGAAGTGATTAAGTCCAAGCAAATGGAGCTGTCAGCATCCTGGGCTAAAATGGACCCCCTGCGGCTAAATGCAGTGGATGGACATGATGGAGTCTGCTCCCATCTGTCTACACCTCCTATCTGTCGCTATGTCTTTCACAATACAACACTCAGAGTGTGAGGCGGGCATTTGTTGAAATAAAATATCTCAGCTCCTAATGGCTTTGTAAAACACACAGACACAGTTAAGTGCCTCCTCTGCAATGATTTAAGCCTCAGGGTGAATAAATAAGACATCACAGTGGATCCTGCTACCTGGCCACTACTGGAATTGATCTGCTATTGTGTTTAGGTCCAAGAGAACGTGAAATAGAAATGATTACTTTTCTGAAAAAAGGAAATAGGGAATGCGCTTACCCTTTACTTTTATTAAAGCTTTCATTCTTAAAAAAACATGAACATGTATACTGGCACACAGTGGAATGTGTCCTCCGCATTTAACCCATCCATGCAGTGAAAGACAAACATACATACTAGGGGGCAGTGAGCACATGGACCTGGAGAGGTGGGCAGCCCTATCCACAGAGCCTGGGGATCAGTTATCTTCCAACTAGTTCAGAGAATCAAACCAGCAATATTCCAGTCACAAGGCTGGATCATTAACAACCAGACCATGTTTTAATCAGGGCAACAACAGAGTCTCTGTTTTTTTAATAAATATATTTGATAATTCATTGTCACAATGAATGTATTAAGATGTGAGAGCAAAGTATAACATTACAACTCAAACATATATTATCAAACATAATTATCTAATGTACAAATTCCTGTGAAAAATCTATCACCCTATTAACACCTGAATGTCTAGAGCAGGGCATTATTTTGTGCCTATAGGCAAAAGGTTCTGTTCTTGAACTCTTCGGCCTCCAGAACTGAACTGAACTTTTCTCACAATGAAAGAGAGTGGTTGAGTATAAATATTACGCACAGAGAACTCTAGGAATTCTACAAGGAACTCTACTAGGTCTACTAAACAATCAGTATGTAAATCCAACCTATATAGTCCCATACTATCTGAAATTCCAGTTTTCAAGACTTTCTTTTGACTGAGCCACCAAGTAAAAGATATCGATGAGATTAAAAAATGGACAGAACTCAAAAATGTACTCAAAAACAGGGACCCACTACAGTTTGGATTGCCTAGAACCATTTAAATCTTAGCATGTGCTTGGTTGGACATTTATGGTATTCCATGTATGGCTGTACCATTTGTTTTGGTTCTTCCAAAAATTAAATGACCTTCTAAAAGTTATCACCAGACGTAGGGAGCCCAGAAATATGTCTATTCATTGTTTTCTATGTTTATCATTATGTCTATGTCTTTCATTATTAAAAGAAAAATAAATTATAACTCTCCACCATCGCATACAATGCTTCCAACACTAGGAGGGTGAAGACAAGCACATGACTCCTCCAATACATGTGAAGCCAGCTAATGCCTCTTTTCAAACTGTTGCAAAGAGGTGGTGGCTGCCAACACTGGGCAGCCAATGCACTTGGAGGAAAGCACTGGGTCCCCAGTTATGATACAATGGCACACAGATGCTTGTGACAGCCAATATTACTTTGGGTGATATGGGGAGAGAACAAAATCTATTCACCCAGAGAGAGCATGGCCAAATTTGCTATTCTGGACTCTGTCTGCTAAAGATAAGCAGCATGACCTGTGATTTGAACCTGCAAACTTTAGATCACAGTGCTAGCATATTAGATTTCAGAGCCACTCTTGATAACTCTTGATAACTTTCAGTTTACTTGGTTAATAAGATAATCCTTTATAGGATAAACTGAAAATTGTCATTAAAGGGTCAGCTATTAAAGGGTCATTCTTAACTTGACAACTTTCAGTTTACTTGCTTGGCACCACAAATTATGTTCATTTAATATTATTTATTCCTGTAAAACTTGAATATAGCTGTAAGAAAGAAAGAAATACAGCTGGGCTGCAAATGACATAAGGCAAATTCAGTGTACATTCAGTACAAATTGTTTATGGCAACATTGCGTGGTCAAATTGCTGCAGATTTTAGCCTGCAGACAGCTTTCCAAATTGTAGGAAATGTATTAATCCAAAGAGGGACTCCTATTTTCTGTGTTCAGAGTCTCTCTCCCTCCCTCTCTTTTTCTCTGTGCAGGTTAGTGAGGCTGATGGGATGTGACAGGTTTTAGGTTTGTGTTATGAGAGCAGACTAAGCTCGGTCAGGGGGGACACTGCTTTTTTAGTGCTAAAACCAACGCACAGACAATGCTAACCTTGTTAACCGACACTCTACTCATGTGGAAGGAGCTTACACAGGCACACTGAGGGTGAACCTGTTTCGATGGGGTGAAATCAGACAGGTACACTGCTTATTAAAGGTATTGGTATTGCCTACTCCTCTTTTAAAGCACTGCAAAAACTGATTGCAAATAATCAAACTGAGTTTAGTAACAAATACTCCTGATTTTACTTCTGCATGATTCTGTATTTGGTCAACCATATACATTGAATTGAGCTTAATTTGTAAACATTTGTAAATAAATTGCAGTTGAATGTGTATCTTTTTTTCTCATCTGCAGGTTAGAACTTCCCTATCATGTTATGTCCCCAGATGTGGAAGCTTTTACCAATAGAGTGCTGAGCCCTTGTTGGGAACTCATGACCTGCTCACTGTTGATAACCAACAGTTAGACTGTAGGGCCACCCTACAGCTGAAAATTTACACCACATAAAACCAAAGGTCAGAATAAATGATGTAAATGTTCATGGATATACAGCTTCAGAATGGCCCTACAGTCTAATTCCCTGCTTGTAAAGTAATAGGAGGTCATCATTTGGAATCCTGTCAACACCACAGCCCACCATAGTCAGGAGTCTGAGAATAGGAAGACCTCTCCTCAAAACTGCAGATGGGAATTGCAATATATATAAAAACAGGACATCTGCAGCCACAGCTAAAATCCTTAGTAGGCTTCGCTGTTAGCCTGCTCTCTCTCTCTCTCTCTCTCTCTCTCTCTCTCTCTCTCTCCAGTTTTGATTATCAGCAAGTTGATAACAGCAAGTATAGCATTCTTAGCTTAGCATCAGGATGAAGCTCAAGAACACGGTGTACACTCATTACAGGCTGTATGAGGAGGGGGAGTAGGCCCAAGGCCTATTTAGGATTAAATCCATTCATGATAGAATGAATTAGTGAAGGTTTGGTATAAAGAAGCAGTGTCATGCACACACATACACACGCACACACACACACACGCACACACACACACACACGCACACACACACGCACACACACACACACATACACACACATGCACACACACACACACACACACCTCAGCAGCAGGATTGCGATTTAAAGTGATTATGATGTCATTATGCAGTGTTGAGGCTAATAGCACCCATCCAAACTTCTCAGCACAGGCAAACACATCCACATCATCCTTCCTTTTCCTCCGTTATCCCAACTTCTCTCCACTTCTTCTTTCAGAGCTGTCTCTCACTCTATAAAACCTGACATCCTCATTTTAATGGCATCATTTTCACATCAGCCGAAAAGCACCAAAAAGTCAAATTTGTCAAAATATGAACATGTGAACTGGATGAAAAACTGCACTTCAGTAAATTACATTTTACATCTGATTTATGAAGATATATTTATTATATTATTTGTTTAAATTCTTTACCTTCTCACAATATTGTTCAAATTAAAATCAAATGCCCGTATGATCCATTTGATCTTAATTATATAACTTTATTACTTTTACTTTGTAATGCATTTTACTAAATTCAGCCCTGATGTCCTCCCATCATAATGTCCAGTAGCATCCCACAAATTTTCAATCTGGGATAGGTCTGGCCATGTGCCTAATGGATAATGCACCTGTCTCACAATGCGACCAAGTTTCTGCCCAACAAGATTCACTCCTGTTGGTTTATTCATTCTTTTTTTCATGTAACACACACACACCCTCCCCTGAATCAGTACTTTGTGGGACCACAGCATGATGCTGCCACCATTTCCCAGTGGGGATGGAGTACTCAGGGTGATGTGTCATTAGCTTTCCACCAACCATAGTATTTGCATTTAGGCCAAAAAGTTCAACTTTGGTCTTATCTGATCAGAGCACCTTCTTCCACACGATTGCTGTGTCCCCTACATGGCTGCAAACAGGACTTCTTATGCCTTGCTTTCATAAAATGCTGGATTTTGTTTAGGAGTATCAGAGTAAAGGGGGCTGAATACAAATGCATGGACCAATTTTCAGATTGTTATTTATTAAAACTATCCAAACTATGTATTTTCTTTTCGCTTCATAAATACTTGCTTTTTTGTGTTGGTCTATCACATGAAATCTCAATAAAATACATTTAGGTTGAAATACTTTTTCAAGGCACTGTGTGTGTGTGTGTGTGTGTGTGTGTGTGTGTGTGTGTGTGTGTGTGTGTGTGTGTGTGTGTGTGTGATACAGTAGGTGTCAGGAGTGTGACAATGTGTTATTGGTTATTACAGTTACAATGTACCGCTTCTCATGTTCTCTGATGGATTGGATGACAATTACTTAGCAATATTAGACATAATGAATCACCTTTAACTCTGTATTACTGTACTCGACTGCCTGCCATTACTTCACCCTGCCCGAGAGAGAGAGAGAGAGAGAGAGAGAGAGAGAGAGAGAGAGAGAGAGAGATGTAGGTTCAGCTGTCTGATCACCTGGACTCTGGCAGACAGCAGGGAGAGAGAGTTTAGTTTAGTTTGGCTCCAGCTTGTGGTCTTTGATCACAGAGACAGAAAGAAACAGCCACGTATCTCGCTATTGAAGTATGTTGCCTCTAATTAGATAAACATATTTCTGAAGGAGTAAGCAAAGCTCCCCTTGTAGCCCATTTGTAAAAACAACCAGGGTTTTAGAAACACACACACACACACGCACACACATTCAGTTCAAAACCAAAACCTGGCCACAAGTGTAGGTGGTCTGCAAAAATATTTGAGAACATGCTTGAACATTCACCATCTAGTCCCACACACTCTTCCTCTGTACACTCAGGTCAGAGAAGAACAGCCTGAAGAAAGTGGCTCACTTACTCCATGTCTGGACCTCATTCATCTGACTCGTTTACATGGTTTCTAGTGCAGATAGCAAGTAAAAGATTGGACTCAATACTCTAAAATGATAATTATCAAATTGCATGTACAAGGAATGGTAAAGAACATCAGATGGATTTATGACTTGTTTTGTTGCATCTAGGCCAGGACAGCTTGCCATCATTGATGAATCAATGAATTCTGGATTATACCAGCATATTTTAAAAGACAATGTCAGGACACCTGTCAGTGTGCTGAATCTCAAGAGATTATGACCTAAGGGCACATAGTACACACAGAAATCTAGTGCCAATTCTTAACACCAAACTCTATTGTCGTGTGTGCGTGTGTGTGTGTGTGTGTGTGTGTGTGTATGTGTGTGTGTGTGTGGCCTGTGTGCTGTGTGTAGGAGTGTTTTGGAGTGTCATGCAGCGTAATGAGACATTAGAGTGGTCATCAAGTTAATCACACCAACAGAACGAGGCAACTCATCTGCTGGCGTCTAAACATCTAAACAAACAATTTCACAGACTGGAAAAATCCTTAGGTAACTTCTATACAACAGAAAACGTTTCTCACATGGCTGATGTTCATAAGTGCATCATCATGTGAACACAGAACAACAATAGTGTACATAACATTGTTGAGAAAGAAACCACTCACCAAAAAGAAAATTGCTGCCCATCCACAATTTAGCAAGTTCACATGGTCAAGTCAAGCCTAAAGGAACAATGTTTTCTGGACAGATGAAACATGGTGGTAGTACTGTATCATGATTTAGTACTGTATCATGGCAGGGACAGCTTGCTATCATTGAAACAATGAATTCTGAAATAGTAATTGTGAGGACATTTGTCTGTGAACTGAGTCATGAGAGATTGTTTGTCATCCATTTACATTTGCATTTATGGCATTTAGTAGCTGACCTTGTCCAGAGCGACTCACAAAAGTCTCAGATATCCTTCACTAGTTATAAGTGGCTAGAATCTGGAAATTCAGAAGGACATGCAGAATGACAACAACGCGGCCTTTTACCGCTATTCTAAAAGTATTTAAATAAGTAGCAATATTTTTGGAAAGTAAGTCTTAGCAACATCTAGCAGATGGTTGTGGAAGAACCTGTAGCAAGTTTGTCATAGGAGGAAACCCAGGAACATAACAGAGTTAAAGCTGTTTATTCCTAAAATCCATCTAAACTGATGTGCAGGACTAATAAACAGAAACCTTTATTTAACATAGAAACAGTCACATCAGATGCTGAAAAACAAGATTCCACTACCTTTACCACATAGATGTGTAATATTGAATACATTTCCTCAATAAATAAAGAATGAAGTCTAATGTTTTCTTCTCATTTGTTTGACAAATGTGGTCAAATTTACGCTAGATAATTATGTTAGATAGATACAAGGTAGTCGAGATGTAGGGGAAGTTGATATGCAAAAGTGGTATCAATAGTAAATGTCTTAACCCAACACATGCAGATTAATCTGAAAACTTGAAAGTGTTGTTTTTTCATATAAAATCATCATTTATGAAGTTTGGCATTAATTCATATATTTACAGTTTTACAGAGTGCTGAATTGCCTGTACTAGAGGTTTTAGTAAGGGATATAAACACGTTGCTCCTGCTGAGTTCAGAAGATATATTGCATTTTATTTATGCTGAAGCACAGATTTAATATCATACCTAACTCTCTTAACTCCTGTCTCTCTCTCTCTCTCTCTCTCTCTCTCTCTCTCTCTCTCACACACACACACACACACACATTAAATATAATTTGTGTGTATTTTACAATGATTATTTTTATTTTACAGTTATGTACTGTTATTAAAACCTTCAGTTATAAGAAAAAAGTAATTGAGCTTTTACTTTATTTTATGATTATTTTTTTTTATTGAAGACACTGATGATCTGTGGCTGAAAGTATTGGGACACCTGCTCATTCATTGTTTCTTCTGAAGATATTAAAAAGAGTTTAGTATATTGGATGATATGATAATTGGCCATGTCTGGCTTTGGCTTGGTTCTAATGTATTTATATAATAATAATAATAATAATAATAATAATAATAATAATAATAATAATAATAATAATATGTAATCTTCTTCTTCTTCTTTGGCTGCTCCTTTAGGAGCTTATACAGCGGATATCATATTTATTATCCACATTATAGTTTTGCTTTCAAGTTTTATGCCTTCCTGGCATAAACCTTGGGCTTGGGACTAGTACCAATGTTTAAATTACACCTCTAATGACCCATTCAATAATAATAATAATAATAATAATAATAATAATAATAATAATAATAATAATAATGAGAGCAAGACTTTGACAAGCCTCCAACCTATTGATATAATTCCTGCATTCACCTCTCTTTCTCTCTCTCTCTCTCTCTCTCTCTCTCTCTTTCTCTTTTCTTCCCATTTATTCTCCTCAAATCATTCTACTGGTCTACAGCGAGGAGGGGATCCTGGAACTGGAAACTGTTAAGTGTAAAGAAACGGACAAAAGTGAGTGTGCAAGAATGAAAGAAGTAGAGAGAGAGAAAGAGAGAGAGAGAGGTTGTGGCATAGAAGCAAAGAGAAAAGTTGCATGGGAACCGTGTTAAGGTTGAATATTTATTAGAAAGTGCCATCTGGCGTCAAATAGTCTGTGTGGGGGGTGTGAGTGAGTCTTAGAATAGTTCCAGTAACTCCTTCTCTCTCTTTCATTATCTCTCTCTCTCTCTCTCTCTCTCTCTCTCTCTCTCTCTCTCTCTCTCTTTCTCTCTCACTCTTTCTCTCCCTCTCTCTGAAGAGGCCTGAGCTGCATGCTTTAGCAGCAGCTGTGAGTATAATGTCATTATATCATTTAAAGCGGCTGCTGATTGGCTGATGATGAATGTGATCTGAGATAGGCTCTTCCCACACCACTTAAGCACTTCTTCATCATACCTGCCCTTTGCACAAACCCTGCATGCCTGTAGTATGTGGTGAACAAGAGCAAGCACTTTAAAAATGATTTCTGGGGAATTTCTTATGAAGGTACAGTTTAATAATTAAAAGATCAGTTTAATCTATGTGTATAACATGAACCTGCTGCAATACCTTCATTACCCTCATGATCAATTCTTATGCAAACTAAACACTTTGGCAGCTTTGACAGAGAGAGAGAGAAGAGAGAGAGAGAGAGAGAGAGAGAGAGAGAGAGAGAGAGAGAGAGAGAGAGAAATTAAGATGACTCAAGGTTGTCATTTTAATGTGGAACTTAATTGTAGTCACTGTATTTCATTAATATTAAACTGTTTTTCAGTCATGATAGCTGATGAAAACAGCCCAAACTGTGTATATTCTCGTAAAGTTTGACATGGCATCTGTTTAAGAAGAACAGCCAATAAATGGATTGAAATCTGGCCCTTCATGAAAAAGTCATTTAACTGAATAAACTCCCACACTTGAAGAAAAATGAGGTAATCAAATTGCTGGTTAAGTGGCACTGGTGGGAAAATCCCACCCCTCATCGTGAAGATCTATGCAAGTATTGTCACCAAAACCAGCATCTGTGCATGAAGGCACTAAATTTAAAACATCCACACAAATGTCCACACATCTTGTTCACTCTGTGGAGGGGAAACCAACCCTGGAACATGTTTTCAAACCTCTGGCAAAGAAGATGCTTTGGGTCCTTGTGAGGATGTTAACGTAAATGTTAACTAGCCTGCTAGAAATACAGATAAGGGCTAACATATTTACGCAGCATGACGCATAACATGAGTACATATGCCAGAGGTGTAACATGTAGTGGCACAAGGCATTAGCATGAATACATGAGTATGCTTGCCATTGTTTAGATTTGCCAAAGAATAGAATTGGCCATGAGATCTGATTGGCTGTAGAGCCTGCTGTAGAAGCTCATCCTCTTTTCATCTTCAGCTTCTTTACAGATAATGAGATGGCTTTCAGACCTTACTGGTATACAACTGACTAAATGTGTCTCTCTAACGGGCAAGATTATGTACTTGCTAATATTATTAGTCAGTTTGTAAAAGTTTGAATTTATAGTTTTCCCTCAGTTGGGGCATGCCTATGGATGTATGGTACCCCTACCATTGCTTGTACGTTTTCCTGAAATGCAAAGTTTTGGAAAGTTCTTTAGTGAAGATATGGTGCCTACAGCCTGACTTTCCCAACCCATAGGCCTGACAAAATAATTAACCTTGATTAAAATGATTTGACAGCTCAGATTTCTTGGGGTGCTGAATTTTTTGCCTGTTGCTCCAATTTAAAATTGGACAAAACCAAAATAATACACTAATCTTGCTTACATAACAGAAAACACAGAGATCAATTGGAGAACAGTTCATGTTCTAGTCACTTAACTATTCACAGGAACATGCCTGCCTGTCTGTGAGACAGTAAATATGCATGATCTAGATATAGAGAGAATGTGCAGAATGCATGTCTATATGATTGCACATTGTGGGCTATTGAGTAACCAAAGTCAAATTCCTTGTGCCTATAATTCAGAGAGAGAGTATATAAGTGTAATAGTTATGAATGAATACATGAGGGGGATTGTATGAATGTGTGTGAAAGCAGCAGTGGGAGTGTGTCAGGATGCCTCTATGTGTGTGTGTGTCTGTGTATATGTGTATGAGTGTTTTGTACACCTCTAAATGAGTGTGGTGGGACATGTATTATTCCCCTGTAGGGAATGTGGAGCAGGACAGCTGTATCACACCCCAAATCCCCCAGCGGAATCTTGTCTATTCCCACTGGGACTGGAGTGCTCAGATTTCTTCCTCAGGGATTTCACAGCAGACAGGGGGAAGCCACATTCACATTCCTTACCAGACGGCCTGTTCAGGAAGTCCTGCTGTTTGTCACTGAGCTAAAATGACAGGGACGCTGTCTGGGCAGGATGATTCAAATATGATAGTATAAGGTTATTTACCAAAGAATTTAGTAAACAAAGCAATGAGATATTTCAGGAGCATTTAAAGGAAGGTTTCTATGAAAAGTCTAAATGTCAATACTAGTCAATCAATCAGCAAATACATATTTGGTCAGAATTGTGCTTCTTTAATGTTAACTCTGAGGACCCTAGACCAGTTTTGTGGGATGAATTTCAGAGTTTGATGTACCAACACTAGCTATGTGTACAATATCTTTATCCACTGAATTAATTGATCTCCAAATCCCAAAATTGTATTTATAGTGAAAAGGAACTCTGAGTCATCACAACTGAAGTGTCACACTTCTGTCCAGTCTTGTTTCCATTCTGTTTTTGTAGGTAGGTTTACACATTCTTCAACTGGATGCTGTCAAACCCTAAATACAGCCTATGCACTTTTCCCAACCCATTCATACTGCATAAAACTGAGGCATTGCCTCGATGAAGGCCTGAAGGTGTCCTGAGGTGTTTGGCACTGAGACATAAGCAGCAGATATTTTACGTCCTGTAAGTTGTGAGGTGGGACCTCCATGGCTTGCATCAGTGAGACTCGAGTGCCCATGACTCCATTGATGGGGCAAATGCTTAGACAGCTGTGCCACTCTGAGGAATGAAAGGTATTATGAGAACATTCGAATTTCAATCAAAATTCAAAGGAAGTTTCCACAAACTTTAGCTGTAGATTGAAGGACTCTTTAATTTCCAGCAAGGCCAGAATGAATGGAAGCTTATGATGTCCCAGTCTTTTGCTGATGGTCCACGGAGGGTGGTCCAGATGTGTGGTGATTTGTCATCATCATTGATGATCCCACTGAAAGGTGTGTATGTGTGTGTGTGTGCGTTTGGGAGCAGTGTATCTACCATGTGTGTATTCTGTGTCGGGTATCAGTACTGTGTGTGTGTTCTGCGGCGTGATGCGCAGTGGGACACATTAACGGACAAGCTGCTCAGAGTAATTACATCAGCACGTCAGATAGAGACAGAGACAGTTCCTCACACAGTCATACACACACATGCACACACATACGCAAAAAAAAAACAAACAAACAAACAAGGTGCTCACATAATCACCCCAGTCTATTTGATCAGCGCAGTACGGGGAGAGTTCATTAGTGTAAGCCACCAGCGTTTGAGTCCTGCTGAATCAGATGATCATAGACTTACCCAGTAAGACTGGGCTCACTCTCACCCATCTTCTCACTCCTGTCTGTCTCTCTGTCTGATCTGTTGTACCTTCTTCTGATCTATCAGTTCTCAGATGTCTGGCAGACAGACCTCCAAACCTGGCCATTAGGGCAGAGTACACGCCTCGCTGTTAACTTCTTCTGACTGAGACATAACAGTGTTGTTATGTCTTGCGTGCGAGCACACACACACACACACACACACACACACACACACACACACACACACAGAATAAAAGAAAGGCAGTTAAAATCTTTGCAAAGCCTTGGAAATCTGACAAACAAAGAGGCCACCAAAACAATTTAACACCCAAACCAAACATAATTTCTAAATTGAAAATGGAAAATTGGGAGTACATCAAGAAAGATTACATACAGAAACTTGGTAATAAGAAGCTTCAAAGTCATGTCAAATTGAGTGCCATGGTCATGCACATGTCTTAAGTTTATGCTAAACAAACTTGTGAGGACATTCTCATTAAAGCTAATATAAAACTGAACATCAATCCAAAATATATATGCAACTTAACATTAAAATCATGGAAAACTGAACATCAAAATCACAGGAAATCAAAGCAAATGAGCAGATAAACATAATCATGGGTAAATGAACCTCAAAACATAGGAAATTTAACATTAAAACTAATGAGAAATTGAACATGAATAATCAAAATCGTGGAGAATTGAACATCACAATCAATGAAAATTGAAAACCTCAATTATGTGGAAAAAAACATAAAATCCATGGACAACTAAACATAAAAATCATTGAAAATTGAACATCAAAACTAACAAGAAATTGAGTTTATGACAAATTAAGCATCATAATCATGAAACGCTCTGGCTCTATATCCCATACCCAAACTAAAAGCACCGCAGGCCTCTCAGAAACAAGTGGCGAAATTTCCTCTAAAACAGGTTTTGTGAGTAGAGCAGAGCAGAGCTAGTGAGAGCCATTGTTCCCTGCATATTTGCTGCCATATACCATTTTCCCCTCATATATCATTTTTCCATGTTCCTCCTGATGCAGATTCAATTTGCTAAGTTTTCAAACACTATAAATCTTATGAATTGCACTAATTTAGGAAATAAACTCAGACTGCTTTAAAAAACATCAGTAGATTATGTTGATAAAACCATTTTTATATTAATATCTTTGTCCCCATGGGTTGCATTGTGCTGTGTATGTAGGTATGAAACATGCATTCTAATTACAGGAGGGTAAAACAAAATTACATGTTAATTTCCGTTCAGGAGTATAAATCAGTTTTATGAGTAGGGCAACTCCGTCGAGGTAAGTACCTTTCCAACACCATGACAAATGATGTTAATTAAACCCAAAATTGTTCATAAGATGCACATTTTCATAACTCTGAAATCAAATAATTGCAGCCTTTATATTAAACACAATAAAAACAGAAATTGTGCTGTTTGGGAGAGGGAGCGCTATGAATACTTTAACAGTCACAGCTTAAAAAAACACGTGCACTCCTTGAACATGGGAGACACATGTACATGAATGTATTTGGGCATACATACAGAGGAAGAAGAAGATTCCCTAGAGCACTACATTCCTTCCATTGGTTTATCATTTATCAAAAAGCATCCTGGTGCCATGACTTTCCCAGGTTAATGTGGCATGTGTATCTGGCTGTCCACATGATATTAAAGACAATGGGACTAATCAGTTCAGGTAACCTGGTGACCTTCTTCCATTGCCCCAAAGTTCAGATCTGAATCTTATTTGCCCATTATATGCTTTCAACACTGGTTAACAAGGGAACTCTGACTGATCTGACTTGTGAATTGTGTCATGTGCAAGTTTGGACACAGTATTCAAGTAGTAAAATCTCAGAAATGCAATGACTCATAAAGCTTTAATTGACTCGTTAGGACTGATTGGGTTAAAATTGTCATTAGCAAGTGTTAGCCGTTGACAATTCCAGAGTGTAAGAAGTCTGGCCTCATCTAAATAGCTGGCCACATTTTAAAATGAAGCTAATTTAATCCTACAAAGATGAAATGTATGAAAGTGCTTTCAACATCCTATCCAAAATGATAAGGAGAATAGTGGGTGTCACGTGGAAGTCAAGGAAACTCTAAGATAGAACTGCTTATATGCTAGCCAGAAATGTGAAGGAAGCAACCCCCACTCCCACCTCGCTCCACCCCTGAGCCAGAACCCTTCTGATTAATGGAGTGATAAGTGGAGTTAAGCTGAGTTAAAGGGAGGAGAGGTGGAAATCTTGGGGTGTTAGATTGGGAGGAGTAGGGGCTCCAGATATGTTCTGCCTCATAAAACTAATTTATTTCAGAACTTTTTTTGGTTGCTTATTTAGTTTTTTTTACATTTGAAAAATCAGTGACATATACAACTGCAAGAGTGTGTGTGGGTTGGGGGTGAATGCTCTGCATCTGCATACGCAGGCAAAAATATTTGCAAACAACTCTCAAAAAATATTACATCACTTATGTTTAAAGGCTCAGAAATATGCGGGTGTTTTATGTTTGATAAAATGCCAGCAGCAGAGTGGTGGTTTCTGACAGATTACAGACTTCGTCAGTTTTAGCGTGAGACAGTTTAGTTCTGCTGTAAGTTACAAGCCACAAGGTAACTGCAGAACTGCAGAAATAGAAAAGAAATGTAAATGTTCCACAGCTTCTACAAAATGTCCAAAAAAAGAAAACTATGTGCTACCTTAAACCATTGCCTTCATTAATGTTCATTAGTTTTAGGCAAGTAGCCCAAATCTGGTCTTTTTCATCATACAAGACACCGATGTGTTATCTGTTTGTGGCATAGATGTGTTATTCACACTTTCAATTCTGATTTATGCTGCTTTCATATGAGCTATTGAAATTTGTTAAATTTGCATATCTAAATTGACATGTATCTGTCCTGGTCATCCCTTCTGCTCCTTGTTGTTTACTTCCCACATGCTTCTAAGCACATGTGTCTTGTTTTGGTCTTGTCTCCACCCTTACCCATCTGTGTCTGATTTATAACCCTGCCCCATCATTATCATGTTCCAATCTTGTCTAATGTCCTTGTCTATATAAGGCCCTTTGTCTCAGTCTGTGTTGTCAGTCCTTAGTCTTACTGAGTCAATAGTCTCAGTCATCGTCGTCATCGTTGTGCTGCTGTCCACAGTTGGTGTATTGGTATGTTTCCTCACGTTTGTTTTTCAATCATTAAATCCTCAACCCTAGTTAGGGTTGCTAGTGCTTCTGCTTTCCCATCTCACCTGTTCAGCTCACAACCCTGACATCAATCTAAACATCCAAATTGGAATTTATGTGATTATTACATCACTCCAAGTCAAAATTGATCATAAATGCATGCTGCAGAGAAGGGAAGATGATCGACAACAGAGAAGAAGGCTTTTATTGGTGGCATATTCATTTTGACTAAAATGTGCAAAACCTGGCCTACTACGGACTGAAACCGTATCATCTTAAGAGACAAATCTATGTTCTGTATAAGATGGTCAGATTTGACTATTGTGACTTCAATCTTGCCTTTACTGTGGAGTGACACGCAGCCCCAACTGCTTGTGTGATGATCTGGGGAACCATCACATAAGACAGTCT
>CM067504.1:23284056-23291556 GCA_034509495.1 Acestrorhynchus altus | reverse complement strand
AAAATGTGAACAATGCTACAAAAGCTTTATCTTTGAGCTGTAAATTAACTATTACAACCTACACCTTGAGATCTACTCTTTGCAGGCATTATATATTCTAGACTTCATAAATCATGAACAGTGATACCTACATACATGATACATATAGCATAACAAATGACAAGACTTACTCTAACCATGATAATTGTCTGATGAATTATCATCAAGTTATGAAGTACAGCAAAAATGCACTTGTTTCCAACTGAATTAAATGCTAGGTTGAATGGCAAAATGCTCTGTCCATGTCTACATGCTCAACCTGTATGCAGACTCCAACTGATAAGCAAGATGATGATGAATAATGATATCACTGCCCTTGATATTGGGTGAGAGAGGAAAATGGAGGAAAAAAATATTTGATCTCTTTTCACTCACAGTGTTCAAATTTCAAAATAAAAGACAAATGGGATAATACAGATATTTAATTAAGAAAAATAATAAAGGACATTTTAGGTTGTTTTTTAATTTTATTTGGGGATCTATGAAGTTTTATTTATTTATAGAATGTATATCTATAAATATGCTTGTTGATTTTGTTGTTGATTATTACAACAGAATTTACAAAAAAACCCCTCAAAAGTCTTGCATTTCTTAACTCAGGCTCCTACAGAATTTCTGAGACATAGTGTTTTGTAGTCCTTATAAAAAAAGACTTAAGTAAATGTTTCAGGAAAACAAATGAAAATATTTGTTTTATGTTTAATGAATATAAAATATGACAATTTACTTTTTTGAATGAAATTGTGATGAATGTGCTTTTTAACTAGATTAACTTTTGAGACGCACTAGTATAGTGCCAAACTATGAAAACATTACACAAAATTGAAATGGTTTCTTAAGTTTAAAATAACAAATCATTTACAGATAAAAAGGTGTGTAAAACATGAATACAATATATATTTATTCATTCATTTATCTATTTGGTGGTATTTTATGACAATGATACATACATAAATGTGAAAATAGCTATGTACTATGCAAAATGATTTTATAGAAAGGATCTGCTTGTATTGGCTGTTTTACAAAGCCAAGTCTATAATAGTATGATTTTAGTAATTGTTTCGTGATTTTTGTTGTTGTTTTTGTCTGGGTCCTCCCATTACGTAGATTGTACCTGATGAGTCCTTCCCTCTTCTCTGATCAACCTAGCATTAGCCTTTTGCTGCTGACCCAGATGCCAACAGTTCATTTGGCCTCCTCAAGATGCAACACAGCACTTCAGGCTGTTATGTGGTTTGTTGGCTAGCTGAATGTCCTACCAGCTCCTGCCAGTTCCTCTGACTTCATGACCCGGCTGGCTGGCTTGAGCATACGAACTGGCTAGTTTCAACATTAGTTTTTAGACATTTACAGCCTTGCTTCCATTTTCTCTTCAAGTAACTGTTACATTCAGCCAGCTAATGGACTGGGTGTAAGTAAATTTTGGAGTGTATATATACAGGTCAAGACTGTTGTGTAACAGTTTTAGGCTTTTGGAATTGGCTCATTTTACAGCTCAGTTTTGGTGCTGAGAGATTTTCTTTTGAAGGAGGAACATAGATAGACAGATAACTTTATGAATCCCAGAGAGAAAGTCACATATTACAGCAGCACAATAAACAAAAAAGAGCAGAAAGAGCACAGTACTTCTTATTAATAAACAATTTAAAGTTACAAAAACACAATAAAACTAGAACTACTGAGCTACAGAACAAATAATGAGCTCTTATGAGTATTACAGTGCAAATGAAGGCTCAGTAAGCCTGTCTGTTGTATACATGCATAGATAAAGTTTCTGTACAACAGATATGAATAGTGAATACTGTCTGTGCGAATAGATATGAATAGAAGAGCAGCAATGTCCATACAGTCAGTGAGTCTGTATGTTATATACAAGTGTAGTTAAGTTCCAGCACAAGGAGTAATATGTCCAGCCATATTCAGTGAGCATGTTCTGTGTTTTGTTAGTGACTCAGTGTGTAATAATGTCCCGACACAGTGAAGAGGAGTTGTACAGTGGGATCACTGTTGGTAAAATCAACCTGCTATACTGTTCCTTGATACAGTAGACTAGGGACAGACCTGGTCTGGTGGTTAGAGAAACAGTCTTGTGACAAGAAGTTTGCTGGTGTGAATCCCTGAACTGGCAGGGCATGACTGAAGTGTCCTTGAGCAAGGCACTTAACTCTCTGGGTGCTGTGGATAGGACTGCCCACTGCTCTTGGAATGTGTGCTCACTGCCCCCTAGTATGTGCATGCACCAGTGTGTGGATGGGTTGAATATGGAGGAAAAATTCCCTGTTGTCCTGAAATGTGTTTTATGTTTAAATGAGTCTGTTGCTCCACTGGATGAGGGGTTGAAATGTATCCTGTGTCCAGGATAGCAATCAGTTTGTTGAGGGTTTTCTTTTCCACCACCACCTCAAAGCTCTCTAGTGAGCAACCAAAAACAGAGCCAGCCTTCTTGATCAGTTTGTTGATCTTCTTGGCATCTCCACCCTTGATACAGCCTCCCAAATAGACTGCTGCAAAGAAGACAGCACCCGCATGAACAGACTGGCAGAAGATGGCCAACATTTTGCTGCACACATTGAATGACCTTAGCTTCTACCTGAGAGTCTACTCCTCCCTTTCCTGTACACAGTATCAGTGTTGGCCCTCCAGTCCAATTTGTTGTCAAGCTGAACACCCAGATATAGATATTTGTGTCAACCAGCTTAACATTCTGACCCATGATGGTCACAGGTTTGGTAGCGGTCTTCTTCCTTCTGAAGTCCACCACCATCTCCTTGGTCTTGGACATATTATGGAGCAAATGGTTATTTTTACAACACTCCAAAAAGCTGCTCACACGGTCTCTGTATCTGCCTTCTAGTCCTTCCAGAACATCTGCATTTGAAGGTCATTGTTTGTCACTTCCATGTTCTGCACACTTTATTCAGCTATACCAAGGAAAATCCAGGTTTCCATTCTTAGGCTCCTTCACGTAAAAAGAATGATGTAAATGTTTAACATGCAGTGTTGTGCACATTGTGCACGTTGTACTGTCCCACAGCAGAGAATACAAGAACTTTTCTGTTAGAATTAAACAGCTCTGTTTAGAGCACACTGTCCCTGGCCTGTATGGTACACAACTGTATTAGGAGCCCACTAACATGGGCTTGTTAAGGAGTACTGTAGAACAGGCCTGTTACTGTAGTAAATTATTCATCAGAGCCTCACTGGCACTGTGTTCACCCTCAACAGCACTCGTTTGATCTTGTGAACAGCCCTGGCCAATCTGTACTCTCCTAACCATCATCTCCACCAGTCTAATTGTAACCTTAATAGAGTATGATTTCACATAGAGGAAGAGAGAGAGAGAGAGAGAGAGAGAGAGAGAGAGAGAGAGAGAGAGAGTGAGAGAGTGAGAGCAAAGAAAACAGAAAGAGTAAGAATGAGAAAAAGAGCAGAGGAAAAGAAATAGTGAGAAAACAGAGGGAAAGAAAGAACTGCATCAACTACAAAAAAGTAAGAGTTCAAGTGGAGAGAGAGAGTGAGAGAGGGTGGGGGGAGAGCACACTTAACTCATCAGAACAAATGCCATGTGCAGCGGAATAACAGAATGACAGAAGAAGAAGGGGGCGGAGGAGGGAGGGATGGAGGGAATGCCTGACCACAGACAAGTAGTTGAGGTGGCGCCATGATGCCTGAGCTGGGCAATGGAGCCTGAAGCTGCCAGAGGAACATTATTTAAGTGTTAGATTTAACAGAACACGCCTCAGAGTGGCTTCTTTCCTGCTCCAACCACATATTTATTGGAAACACTGCTTGGGTTGTCACCTTTCAATCAGGAGATGGCAAGTTTCCTAAGCTCTGGAGCCGGGTTTCATTTTACTTTGTTTTTTTCTCTTTTCAAAGAGCAACTCTGCTTTACATGTAGGCCAGGCTTGAGACCTTGCCCAGCATAAAAGATTTTAGGCCCAGGCCTAACCTAACACACATGGCTTAGGGGTGGTAACGGCATACATTTGATGGTCACCTCTCAATGCTTGTCAGCTGTACACTCTTAAATAAAGGGGTTTCAAGGGTCCTTAGTAAAATAACAATTGAATTCTATGTAAAATCAAGACGTATTCAACTTTGATTCTACTTAGAAACATGGTCTGCAGAAACAAGACAGTTTAGTTAAATGGTTCTCTGCTTGGTTGAAGGGTTGCAAAGGTTTTTTTGTAAAAAATTACTACATAACTTTTTCTCTAATAAACTAACTCTTCAATAACTAACTAAACAGGAGTTAGCTGTGGTCTAGAGGATGGAGAAGCAGGTTTGGGACCACTTCTAGTGGGTTTTAGTGGGTTTCCATTTTTTTCACAAATCAATTAGAACCAGATCTATTCCAAGAAGTGAATAACTATAAACAGGCTGTAAGATCTTCAGAAACATATTCACAATAGATTATTTAACCAGTTTCTAAAGTCTCCTCCAATGGTTTTGGTTGAATTTCATTGTTTTTTTTCCCCAAAAGCATCTGACTTGAATGAGACCTGATTAGTCCAAAAGAATAGACAGGGTCTATATTCGTCAGGAATATCTCAGTAATTGTTTTAGCCTTCGATCTAACAAGTCATGTGTTTAAATTTAAATTTATTTATTTATTTATTTTATTTTATTTTATTTTATTATTTTTATTTATTTATTTATTTATTCATTTATTTATTTAAAAATTTGACAAGGTTAACAATTGGCTCTGCAGTCTAAAGTGATTTGAGTATTGCAGGTTTGAATCCTGTATCGAGTGCATAGTGTCTGATAGGGGGAAAGTGAAAATGATGATGCATTTGGGAATTGACAATTCCAAATTTGCATTTCAACTTTCAATTTCAAACACAATATTATTTTAACTATGATCTGATTAATCCAATAGGTGGGTAAGAAAAAAATAGGTGTTTGACCAAATGAATAACAAGTCATCTCCAATGTGTTTTAGCTGCATTTAAGACTACGTTCACACAGCAGGTAAAGTGCCTCAAATTTAATTTTCAAACCAAATCCATTTTTATGTTTATAATGTGGCCTATGTTTAATATTGCTGTAACAATACATGCTTTAAACTGATTTGAAAATGTAAAATGCTGCTGTTATTTATTTTCCTTTTTCCTCAGCAAATGTTAATGACTTTGCTGTTCAGACTGAGTTGCAATGGAATTGAAAATGTCCGACTCAGTGTTTTGACATTCACACTGCCACACAGATAACACATCATCTATTAGTCCAAAAATTAGGTGAGAGTAAACAATCTTAAAGCTCAACAATAAGGAAAGTCTCAACAATAAATCATGCAGTTTGTTCTTCGGACAACAGCAAAAAATCTGTTTACAATGGAGACAATCTAGATACAATTCATTGAGCATAGCCATTTGAGAAGACACCAACCTACACTGACCATACTGCTAATCTGTGCTCCAACACATACACAGTGTGATTCCTAAGCAAACATTACAGTGATTTAACAAAAGCAAAAAAAAGGGAACAAGAGACAAAAAAGAAACTAAAAATGTCTCATGGCCTGCGTTAGGGTGTGTGTGGTAGTGTCTGTTAAAAATAGCTGCCCCAAAGCTGACTTTATTGAGGTATAATGAGAAAGGGATGTGTGGAGGCTTTTGCTTGAGAGAGGAAGAGAGTAGATTTCTCATGTGAAACTTTTGCCAGAGAGCACGGGGGTGACCCATTGTTCAGAGAGATTCAGACAGCTAGTGCTTCTCCTGTGCTCTACCCCTTTGGGCCAGGTTACCATTTCATTTTTGTCATTGCTAGTTATGTAATGTTATATTGGCATTACATTACATAGTGTTATGGTGGGAGGTTTACATACAGTGCACCCAGAAAGTGTTCACAGTGCATCAGTTTCTGCACATTTTTTTTATGTTACAGCTTTATTCTAAAATGGATTATTTTTTTTTTCTTCAAATTTCTACACAAAAAATCCCACAATGACAAACTGAAAAGAATTGTTTGAAATTTTAGTAATTTATTACAAATAAAAACATAAAAATATAACATGTACATGAGTATTCACAGCAATTGCCATGACACTCAGGTGCATCTTGTTTTCACTAATCATCCTTCAGATGTTTCAACAGCTTGATTGAAGTACACCTGTGGTAAATTCAGTTGACTGGACATGATTTGAAAAGGCACACACCTGTTTATAAAAGGTCCCATAGTAGACAGTGCATGTCAGAGCACAAACCAAGCAATGAAGTGTAAGGAATTGTCTGTAAACCTCTGAGACAGACTTGCCAAAGGTGTTTCAACAAAGTATTAAGATAAAGCTGCAGAAAAGATTTCAACCTTACTTTTCTCACTTTTTCAGTGTAAAAGTACTGGGTTACTATGATGTGTGAAAGGGGCTTAGGACTGTTTATGTCATGGCCTGAACTTGCGAGGCCAGTCTGACCTGACCATGTTGGCAGGTGTTTTAAATATTCTTCACTTGTAAATTACACTCATCATAAAAAAAAAAATAGTAGCACCAAGAAGGAATCAACCAATTGCAATGTACGATGACCATAAGAGTCTCTCAGAATGGCAGCAGGTCATCTTCAGTGACATGGTGTCATGGATGTAATTTCAAACATGGTCCTACCTTTCTGAACACACACACAGGAGTCAACATGACAATGCTTGCCCACTGACAGCTGCAGTCTGAAGAAGTTGAAGGCACAAATACTACGCCATGGCCAGTCACAATGCAGGATCTATATCCGGATTAAAAGCTGTGGGATTCAATTAAACACACATCAAAACTCCTCCCATATCTCAAAATCTGCAGGAACTGAGTGAGAACATTCAAGCAGCATGGAATGGAGCCCTTTCTTTGGATCTCATTTCAACAAGCATCAACAAACCAAAATAAGTTTCTGAGTTTGCCAAAATCCTCGCTAACTATGCAGCTGATACTAATTTTACACATTTTATGTAGTAAAAGTGTGGATGTGGTCAAACTTCTACCAAACAAGAAAGCAGCTTTCTTATTAATTTCATTTAAGACATGATGTTTAACCTTTAGATCCCTAGGGCAATTTTGTGGGATGTTTTCATAGTTTGATGTACTGTCATTCACCAAGAAATTAGAAAAGTATTTATATGCCACAAATATGCCAGATATAGTTATTTTCAGGAGATCCTAGCCTACTTAAATTTTTCTTCATCTGAGATGTAAATATTAACAGAACATATTATTTTTGTGTGTTTTTGCTCCAAATAAAATAAAAAACAACCTAAATAAGTCAGAGTGTGAGCAGAGATTGAGCAGACTCTGATAGGACAGAGCAGTAAACATGCACTGGAAGGCATTTAAACTGGGATTAAATTCAGTTGGAAATGAGTGGGTTTTACCTGTTTTCTGAGCTAGATTACTCACTGATAATTCATCACACAATGATGAGGAACCCAGATAAGTTTTATAGTTTGTTATGATATGCATGTCATGTCTGTAGG
>CM067504.1:23239056-23279056 GCA_034509495.1 Acestrorhynchus altus | reverse complement strand
GCGCATGTGTATGTGTGTTAACATCTCTCTGATACAGATATCAAAGTGTGGATAAAGGGCTGCACCGGCACTGGCAAAACCATAACAAACATGTCTAAATCCAGCTGACACACACGCACACAGACAGGGGGATTTTTCAGCACACTGAATAAAACTCTGTCATTTGATGCTCATCAAACCCAACTTTAAGTGATATCTCAAATAATGCCTCTGGATTAAACATTGATGCTGGTAAGCTTTTGACAGTTTTGCACTGTGAAAAATAAACATAGGGAGCAACAGACATTTAAATAAAAATGAACACTAATTCAAGCAATCCTCAATGATTGACAGTCTGCAGGATCAGGCATGTGATTGTCTTTCAACTCATTCTCCTAATTTGTTTAACCTTTAGAAACCGAGGTCAATACAATATAAAGTTTGTCTGACTTTATAAAGCAACAAATAAACGTTGCTGGCTGCTTCAAAAGCTCTAATATATATATATATATATATATATATATATATATATATATATATATTAGTTTTACAGAATTGAACTGTGGGCTGAACTGAAATTATTACATTTATTACAAGCAATTCCCTTGTACATCCTTTGGGTGTTCACTTTATTAACCAGATATCATTTATCATAATAATGGGCAGATTATAACCCAACACAAAATAAACTATTATCAGTAAAAATCTATCGTCAGTTTCAAAATAAGCATTGTATGTAAAGTCAAAGTAATATCCAAGTCACAGGGCCAACATTTTTCTCTCTCAGCTAGAGGAATCTTTTTTCCTTTTTAATGGGTCTGTTTGTTGTTTTCATGACATTCCTGGTAACAGAAGGCTGAGAGGGATGCAGGGCATTTATGACAGAATGGGAAAACATTACTGAGGAAAATGCTGTAATTCTGGGGACAGTGCCTACAAAGGAGATATTCTCATGGCGTAATAGCGATGCTAACGAGGATAGGCCCATGGGTCACCATGCCCTGAGGGATGGAAAGATGAGGGGGTTTGTCCTGCACTGGTGCCTTCTCTGTTTCAAAAAACAGAGGTGACACAGCCGACACTGCGAATCACACACCCGACTGTAGAGCTGAAATAAATGCATGAGAAAGCCTGAGCTTTTTTTCAGTCCAAGGCTGTCAAGGAAACAGAAGCTTGGGCAGATTTAGACCCAGCCTGGACCACCCTGTCAGTGTGTGTCCGGGAGAGAAAGTAAAGAAAGAAATGTGTGTGTGTGTGTGTGTGTATGTGTGTGTGTGTGTGTGTGTGTGTGTGTGTGTGTGTGTGTGTGTGTTTGTTATACTGTATTATGTAAAAAATGTTATGTTAAACCATAACATGTATTATTGGTGCTTTTCTGCTATAACAGAAATGTTCTGTCACCCAAAAATTACACTGCACAGCCCAAAGTAACCACACCCCTCTAATTAGTGAACTATCTGACACTAGAAAGTCATTGTCCATAGTGGCTATTCACAATGGTTTTCTAGTGTCAGATAGTTTCCTACTATCATACTTTTTTTTACTTCATTTTGATTAGTCCAGCCATTTTTACATGTGCATTTTACATCTAAAAGATCATCAAACTTTGATTTTTTTTCAGTATTATATGTGTGTGTCTTGTGTCTTTTAGAGAATACATCAGAAATCCAAACACAATCCAAAACCACACTAAAGAAAATGCAATAACACAACTTTTTAACAGATTTTCTCTGTGATGCTCTAACAATGACAATTTCACCAAAACTTACTCTATAGATGAGAAATGAAATGGCAAACTGTTGAAAGACACATTGAACTCTAGTGATTTATTTTTCTGCCAATTGGTAAAGCCAGCACAATCAGGTTGAGTTTTATTCAATTATTTTTTTCAATAAAATATAGTGAGTCAAAATTTGCACTACTAAAATTTTGAGCAGAAAAATTGGTTGTAAAATCCCATGTTTTTTGTGCACCTGATTTACAAAATGATTTGATTGAAATTGTTACTGTACTAAAGCAAAAATAAAAAAATAGATATCTGATTGCTGTGTTGCTAGGACAGGAATTTTATTACATGAAAATCTGTTGCCATTTCTGAATAAAAATGTACATCTTATCACATAGCTGAAAATGGCTATCAGAATAAAATGACCAAATTTATTTTTAGATTAAGTTTTATGTCTGAGGTGGGAAAGCATGTTTTTTGAAGCATGACAAAACATTTTTGTTGCAAATTAAAAAAAGTTAAAAATGCACTGTGAAATGGTGCCTGTTCTTGAAGAATGCCTCAAATATAATGAAGATTCATTATGAAAACACACAGGAATTACATGCATACATGCATGGGGGTGTCATGTTTTGGCCCCAGTGGACCCTGGATCAGGTTGAGTCTTATTTTAACTATAATACTGCGCACTCACCCCCCATGACAAAGCCTATTTTTAGTTGCTGTCTCTAAAGACCATGTGTATGCAAAATGTGGGAAAACTCTGTCCTTCTCTCTTCACGCCTGTTTGAAGTTTCCCAGCCCCTCTGTGCACCGTGAGAGAGAGAATATGTGTGTGTGTGTGTGTGTGTGTGTGTGTGTGGTGTGGGGGGGTGAGGGGCACTTCCTCTTTGGATCCTCTCTGTTTTCTTTCGAGAGAATGGCATTCCTGAGCCGGTTCACTCTCTCACAGGAAGTGAGACGGGGCCAAAGATGATTAAAGCTGCAGCAAACACAACAGGCCAGAGTTTAGCCCGGGCCGCTGCGTCAAACACGCCTGAAATATTCCCCAATAAATTTCCACAATGCAGCAATAGGGAGTGCAAAGTCCTGGCATGACAATTTGAAAGTGTGTGTTGTTGGTGTTTTGGTTTTCACATCATTTCAGGACTGTGTCAGTAAATGTTTCTATAATGTGAGGACCAACAAAGTGGTCCTCTGTAAAATACAATGGTTACAAAATCTGTATGACTAAATTCCAGAGTAATACTGGTGTGTCTTTTTATATTTTATATGTATTACATATAAAGTGAAATATTTCAAGCCTTTTTTTAATTTTCAATTTACTTTTAATCAGTATGGCTTTAAGCAGGGTGTCAAAGACATTTCACTTCCTGGCCACCTTATTTATGTACAGCTTTATTTCAAAATGGATTCAAACCATTTTGTCCCTCAAAATTTAACACACTGAAAAAGTGAGAAAGATTTATTTGACATATTTGCAAATGAATATAAAAGAAAAACACATGTACATAAGTATTCACAGCCTTTATTCAATACATTCTTGAAACATCTTTGTCAGCAATTTCAGCCTCAAGTCTTTTTGAGTATGATCCTACAAGCTTGGCACCTGTTTTTGCGATGCTTCTCCCATTCTTCTTTGCAGAACTTCTCAAGTTCCATCAAATGAATGGAGATGTTCAGCTGTGTTTGGGCTCTGGCTGGGACACACTCACAGAGTTGTCCTGAAGCCTTTGTTGTCTTGGCTGTGTGCTTAGGATGCTTGTCCTGTTGGAAGATAAACATTTATCCCAATCTGAAGTCCAGAGCATTCTGGAGCAGGTTATCATTAAGGATGTATCTGTACATCACTGCAGTCATCTTTCTCTCGACCCTGACTAGTCTCCCAGTTCCTGCTACACAAAAATATCCCCCAGCCTGATGCTATCACCACCATGCTTCACTGTAGGAATGGTATTGGTTAGGTGATGAGCAGTGCCTAGTTTCCTCCAGACAGTCCAAAAATCTTTGCTAAGTGTTTTCCTTTTTAATTTCTCATGGTCTGAGAGCCCTTTAGGTGCCTTTTGGCAAACTCCAGACAGACTGTTATGTGCCTGTTACTGAGGAGTGGTTTCCGTCTGGCCACTCTACCATAAAAACCTGAGCAAAAAAGATTCAGCCCCTTCAATCTCATTTTCTTCTGTTACCCAATATCTGGGTTGGTGACATAATTACTCCTGTCCCCTCACACTGATCATGCAGGTCAATATGTACATGGGCAGAGCAATAAACATGTATTGGAATGTTCCTTTGGCATTTAAACTTTGATTTAAATATGTTGGAAATAAGGGACTTTTAGATGTGTTTAGTGGATCAACCTCAGGACTCAATTCTTTCATTCAGTTATCTCCAAATGGCCTCCAAATGGCCTCCAAATGGCCTCTCCTTCTATCTCTGTTTTTCACCCCAAACCATCAAGAATGAAATGCAGCTGATAAATTGTGTAACTCTGGTCACATTCATTTTAGAAAAACAGCTGAATACTCAGACTTTGGCCAAGGAACCACTGTGCCTCCCAAAAGTGAATCATGTACTGATGAGCCAGTACTGAATGCGACAGTTCCATTTAAGTAGGACTAATGAGGTTAAATAATTTACATGTTCTGTCTACACGCAAAAACAACAGCAGAAGTATAATTGACTATCTTTTCTTCCTTTTTTTTAGGACTTCTGTAACATGTTCTCTCTCCTATTGATGATTTGGTGTCCCATCCTGTGGGAAATCAAGCATTTCTAAGGTTCCAATTTCCAGACAAGAGGTAAAGTTTGGTATTTTGAAAAAGTTTTATTTGTATTTGTAACATGAATCTCCCTATAACAAACATTTGGAGCATAAGCCATGGTAAGCAACAGCCTCTCAGGTTCCAGATTTCTCATTAGTAGCTCAGCCTTTTGAACATGCCAGACAGTAAGGCCAGCCAATGAAGTGATGGTATCATCTCATCACTAAACTGGAGAAAGGAGAGTTCAATTAGTTTGTTCATCCAGTTTGTTTTGGTTCAGTTAGTTCTTAGTTAGTTTTTAGCTCTCCAGTTCAGGAGATTTCAGTTTGTTAGTGCATTTTTAAGATGCTTTGCTATTGTTTTGTTTGTTAAGTTTGTATAAGCATTTTACTACAGTGTATTTAAAGTCTGTGTATGTGTAATTCATCAAATGTTAGTTTTAATACATAGAAAAAAAGAGCTGAACCCAGCACTTGGAACCAGCAGATCAGGAGGAACCTCAGAGCCGGTCCCCTGACACGTGTGCTGAAAGAACAACCAAAAATGGCAAGCCAGTTCTCATGGAAATTCCGTTGGGGAACCAACCTCTCCTGGTTGGTTCCACCTACAAGACAGTACCTCTTCTTCAACAGTGTCCTGAATATGTTAAGTCTATTGTCTATTATTAAGCTTGGACTCATCTAGTGCTCATTCATTAAATTAAATAAAATTATGGTGTGTAACTTAGGTAATAGATTTCTTGCTCTTTCAGTTGAGTTCATATTGTAGTGTTTATTTCAAGAATATCACTACACCTGGATTATTACTACTGGATTAATTATAACTAGAGAGCATAATGACTCACAAAGGAAAATGTCATTGATTGTCTTTTATTTCTCAAGTGTCATGAAAATGTGATAATGTTTGAAAATGAGAAATAGTCTTCATGAAAACATCTGTCCCAAATGCCCCTTTTTTCACTTTTTTTTCATTTAAAATGCTGGCCTACTATGGACTACTGCTTCCCCATGATGGAACTGCAGGCCACTAGAGAGTGATTCACAGCCCACTGGTGATCCCTGGCCCACAGATTGATAAAGCCTGGATTACAGTTCATGAATAGTGTTGATAATTTTCTTCTGGACAAGCAGTCTGCCAACATGATTCCCCATGATTGTGGTTGCATGTGCTGAATTACACATTTATATGGCATTTATACAGAGTAGTTAAGTAAAATGAGCAACTTTTTCAAACTCAAAATGTAATATTCTGAGTTTTTCTGATTAATATTGATTTTCATGAGCTATAAGCTAAACTGATCAAAAGTAAAACAAATGAATTAAGTAAGAAATCGCACTTGGAAAACACTTAAAATGCACTAGTTTCCAATTGAATTAAATCCCAGTTTACTATGTGTGTTTACTGCTCTATCTGTGTGCATGCAACCTACATGAAGACTGCATCTGATTAGCAAGAGGGGGTGGAGCTAATGATGTCATTGACCCAGATATTGCTTTATAAATTAAAAATGCATTGGTGTTTTTATGCAATTTGGTGCACATATGATATAACACATATACCCCAATCAGGCTTTAAAATCACTCAGTGTAAACAGTACTGGTCCACCTTGTGTCACCAATACAGCTCCCAGTGAGGCTTGGACCTTTAAAGGTGCCCCATGATATCTGAAACCAAGCCGATATTGTCCTGAAGGTTATGAATTGGAGCCTCCGTGTTAATCAGTTAGCCTTGGCCCACCACAAACTTGTGACTGGTTCATCATTTGTTCTTCATTTGAGCATTGTTGGTAGATACTGATCACTGTATACCAGGAATGCCTTGGAAGACCTGCCTGAGTGTGCAGACTCCACCCCTTGACAGGTGCCACTGTACCCATTTAATGAGTGTTGTTTATTCACCTGTCAGTGGTTTTAATGTTATGATTTATCAGTGTATATGACCCAATGTCCTGAAATTGAACAAAACCAAGTGTCTGAAGTCGCATCGTTTGTACCAAGAGCACATATAAGTAAGGAAAGTATGCTTACACATACACTATGTTTATCGTTTGTTTACAGGGCATGAGAGGGGCATACACATACACACAAACATGTTTAGTTTGTTTACCGAGTGTGTGTGTGTGTGGGGGGGGCAACAATAGGGAGCTGAAAGGTATATTTTTAGAGCCAATGCAAGCTATCTGCCCCTGCAGTATTTTGAACTGTTAAAAATGTATGAGCTGTACGTTGTTTAAAACAGGGGCACATGCATACTGCATAGCACTGCGTTACACACACCAAGACACCGAGGTCAACATAAAAAGAAATCTGTTGTCCGAGCCCTCCCCTTGTGCGATATGAAGGATATAAAACTCTGATCAATATTTCACAAGAAGAGTGATACACAAAATACAGGAAAATACAGGAGAGATACACTCAGTATGTACCTTGTTTTTCCCCGGTACCTTTTTTTGTGTGTTTACTGTTGTTTCCTGGCCGCCAGCCCTTTCAGTCTTGTTCTAACATCATTTAATCCATAATTTACTGATTTTTCTTCTTCTTCTGGCTCACAGCCTGAAAAGAGGACCCAGGCATCCACCTGCAGAAAGGTTTTCAATGTTTTGACTTCTTTAAGAATTTTTTTTTTTTTTTGAAAAATGGAAAGAGAAAACAGATGAAAGAGAGCGATATACCTCTTTTTCCGCACCCCCGGGGTTTCAGGAAGCAACTGTTTTCATGTTCTGCTAGACCTGCTTTACTTCAAACAGTACAAAATACATGAGTGGCTGGGCTTTTATCAGGCCCAAACAAACTGGAGGTTTTCTGAGGAGAAGGGACCTCAACCTGTCAAGGTTCTAAGTACACAAATTCCTGCAAAGGAACACTTAGAGACTGACCTCTGTTGGAGGCTTGGTTTTGGCACACCTAATTCAACCTAATTCAACATGAAGGATGTTTTATAAAACATAAATTAGAACAGAATATGATGACTTGCAAATCTTTTTCAACCTACATGCAACTGAATACTCTACAAAGAAGTAAAACAGTGGTAAACATTCCCCTATCCCAACTTTTTGGAACATGTTGCAGACATCAAATTCAAAATGAGTGAAGATTTGCAGAAAACAATAAAGTTTATCCGTTAGAACATTAAACATCTTGTCCTTGAAGTGTATTCAATTGAAAATATGTTGGGAAGGATTTGTAGATCATTGTATTCTGTTTTCATTTATTCTTAACACAATGTCCCAACTTCATGGGAATTGGGCTTGTTACAAAATGAGCTGAACCAAGTGGATTATTTGAACAGTGGTACCCAGGCATCTGCTAGTCCAAAATGTATTAAATATTATTCTTGTTTTGTCAGCTTCCAATTACCAGTGAGTAATCCAGCTCAGAAAACATCTAAAATTCCTACTCATTTCCCACTGAATTAAATCCTAGTTTAAATGCCAAAGGAGCCTTCCATGTATGTGTACATACTCAACATGCATGACTCTGACTGGTCAATGAGAGGGGAGCAGGGCTAACGATGTCACTGAGCCAGATATTGTGTTATAGAGGAAAAAGAGAAGGGAGATATTTACTCTCTTTCTTTGCTAGGGATAATAATCATATAATTAATTGAATTAAGCTACTGGATACCTCTATCATTTAACTAAGCTACTATTTACTAGTTAGTATTGATATATACACCTAAAAAATGTATATTGTGAAAAGTTTGTGTTCATAATTTCATACAAAAAGTTAAAGTGTATTTTGATTATATGTAGTATAATAATGTAGTATTTTGAATTATGAAAATATTTAATTTCAAGTTTGGCTAAATTAATAATCAGACAGTATCAAAATTAAAACAAAAGAAACCTTAAAATGTATCACTTTAAACATAAGGAATAAGGAACATATTTGACAGTTTAACTTTTTGAATTAAATTTTGAACAACAATTTTATTTGGACAACAGTCATGAATTTTGAGCAACATATGCTTTGTGAGATGTAAAGCGTTTTTAGTCTTAGGTGCAAGTATATGTTTTAACAAAACTAGGTCAAATTCACACATATTCATACATATTCAGTTGAAATGAAGAAATTTTTGAGTAATATTTAAACTCCTGAAAATAACAATATCTTTCATGAGTGACTGTTTCCTATAAATACGTTTTTAAAGTTTTTGGTGAATAAAATAAAAACCTCCTGCAGACAACAAACAACCTGGTCTAGGGTTCTAAAGGTTAATGGAAGGTGTAGCTGAAGGGCTATAAAGCCCCTTGCACTATGCTGTGGTGCAGTGGAACTGTGTTTTCTGAAATGGTGGTGCTCCATATAATACTTTTAGGATTAGCCTGGGAGTTGGGGATGAGGTGGGGTGGTGCTCATCCAACATACTGACCATACTAACCATCATCACTGACTTAAATCCTAACAACAATGCTCCTAAATCTAGTAAGAAGCCTTCTGTGGACAGTAGAGACAGTTATTCCTTTTTAATACAATTGATGTAAGAAGACATCAGTTGTATTAACCAGGTGGCCCAATACCTTTGTCCATGTATTATACGCTGAGAGCACAACTGGCCTTGCTCTCCCTCTCCCCTTCACTCAGCGTGATGCTAGCTAGACTGAGAATCTGTCAGCTGACATAACAGAATTGGCAGTTAGTGTTGTGCTGTACAATCAAACTGAGTAGCAGCAGTTAAAAAATAAGCTTGTTGAAGCTTTTACCTTTTCACCACTTGTAGTGGTTGGGAAATGAGACACCTGTCAGATTCCACACTACTGGACATGAAATGGGGCTCCAATCAAGGCTGAAACCTAAACAACCCATACTTTGTCCAATTATACACACTTTTCAGATGTTCTTCCAGTGATGCATTGATGACAAATATTGTCACTGGGTCACTTACTCTACAAGTGAGGGATAGTTTACTTGTTACCGTGGGAAGTAATTTCCTTCATCCACAAGAGCAATTAGTTCAGCTCATGCATTGATTAAGACCTAATAACTAGGTCTTCAACAGACACTTTTAGACATGTGAACACCAAATGACAACCACTACTCTGTAGCTTTGCAAGCCTCTTGGGCCGAGAATGAAGATGAGTCTAAAGCTGGCGTCAGCAGTGATGAATTCTGATTGGGCGAAAGCTGGAAGAAGTGTCCACCTCCCACCAAAGTTACCCAGCCAAGAGGGAGGGAAAGTTTAGAGGGAAAGTTAGGAGTGGCTGTCAGCCAGAGTGTGACAGCTGAGAGTGAGCGGTGGCCGCTCCGCGTCCGATTGATTAGCCGAGTCTGTCAATGTCACAGCAGATGAGCTGACGGAGACGAGGGCAGGACCGGCACTCCCTAGGCATAAAACAGACCAATCACATCAAAACCACACACATATACACACACAGGCCTTCCTCCTGTGTAATTGCTGGTTGGGCCATTTTCCTATTTCGCTTCAGTCTCCTTGCTCCTCGACCCCTGACAGCATAGAGAGCTTCCGCTGTCATAACTGTTACACACTGGCATGCTTAAGAGATGAGCTCTCTCAGAGACATTGAGGGGTAATCTGGGATTTTATTTTATTCTTTTTTTGTTTTCAGTTTTGCACTGGTAAGATTTTATTTAGTTCATTAAAAAATAAGTTTTGTGACATTTTTACAGTTTACAATTGTATTTCTATCAGTCCTATAAGTTAATAACATTCATTTATTTTCTAGATGCAATGATAATTCATTGCTAGAAATAGAGAAGGGAGATCATAACAGTAAAAATACTTTTGTAACTATTGTATGTTTAATGTGCAGATTTAATTTCAATAAAATTTTTCATTAGTTCTTTTCAAAGACTTCCATGTTTCATTTAGCATATATAAAGAACCAAAGAGGATAGAACCTCGCTGGATAGAATGTGAGGTGGCAATTTGATCATTACATCCAGGGAAGTTTGCTCTTCTCTGCAAATAAAGGGATCTTAACCTTTAGACCTCTAGGTCATTTGTGCAGAATGCTTTCATAGTTGTGTACGTTTATTTGGCAAAATAATTAGAAATGTATTTATAAAATGCAGACACACATGCCAGATATTGTTATTTACAGTTGATCCTAGACTACTCAAAAATGTTGATTTGCGATGCAAGATTTTAAATAATTTAAATATTTGTATGAATTTGATACACCAAAAATGTTTTCATCAAAAATGTACTTGTATTACTAAATGTAATATTACTATGTATTACTAAATACATGTAATAATTTTCTTTTGCATATAATGACTAAATATCACTTCTACATCTCAGAAATCCTGTTGGATATTTATCATACAGTTTTTAAGCTGAAAATTGAGGACTTTTGATGAGTTATTTGTAATGATTAGATTAACAAGGATGTTTTAAAATAATAAATTATTCCAAATACATGTATATACATATTCCAAGTACAAAGTATTTTAAATTTTAAATCTGTGTGAGCAAAAAAAGAGCAAACAGCAAAACTCATGTGTAATTTTGAGCTGCTGATCAAAAAAATCCAATCAAAAGTTTTGTTTTCTAAAAAAATCTACTTTTTTAATGATCTTTTCTACATTTTCAGTCTGTTTTTAAGCATGTCTGGGTGCAGACACTATCAAAGCATCTTGCTTACACAAATAGCATAAATAAATTGATATAATATTTTTGGTGTGTTTGTGTTACTGCATTTCTTTTAGTAGACATACCAGTGTCTTTTATGCTGGTTACTTATAATTGAAAGAGTTATAGTTATAAAATGTCTTGTCAGTGTACCTGCTTAAGCCTCAACAATGTACCAACAATTCATCATGAAACTGCATTGTACTTCAGATAATCAAGACAAATCCAGGGCTCCTCATATATTTTGTGGAAGGTGTGCTGTAGATCTTAGGGCTTGGCTGAGAAGTTCATGCAAGTCAATGCCATTTGCTGTACTGATGATATGGCTGGAACAGAAGGATCATGTTACTGATTGTTACTTCTGTCTAACCAATATATCTCTCTTTTTTTCTGCTAAAAATAAGAAATCCATCAAATTACCAAATCGGCCTTCAGCAATGAGACCAGTACCATATGATGACCCTCTTCAGATGAATATTCAGCAGTCCATGGGTTGGAAATGGATAGCAACATTGATCAGACTTTGAACAATGCATGAGCCTCATCTTATAATACAATGACAACTAAAGGATTTTGTCAAGGACAAAAGAATATGCAGGGCAGCTGGGTTCAAAACTTCAAGGATGCTATACTTTGTCATCTGGTACAAAAGCTTCTGTCTTCTGCAGCTGGAATAGTATTGTTGTTTCATCTGTGAATGGGACAGCTACGACTGAAAGTCACATTACACTAAAAGGAACTTGCCTGTAAATCAGCAATTGACTCCAGGACAAGAAAATGTGGCACATAATCCACTTGGACCCTACAATTATATTTTTGCCTCCACTTCACATAAAACATGGACTGATGAAAACTTTTGTGAAAGCTATGAACAAGAAAACTCTGCTATTTGAGGCAAATGTTCCCAAAATAACTGCTGCCAAGACCAATGAAGGCTTTTTGTTGGTCCACAAATCTGACACTCATGTATGAAAAAGTTCAATGAGCTACTGGTGGGGCCTGAGAAAATTGCTTGGAAGTCATTCTAGGATGTTTCAAAAGATTTCCTTGGCAACTATCAAGCACCAAACTATGGCAAACATTTTGACATTTGACTTATTCCAGCTTACAAAGCAATAAATTGTAACGTCATTGAAGATTCTTTTTCTGCATTCAAACTCAAGTTGAACTTAATACCTTAATATATGTGTAATTTGTAGTAATTTGGAGTTTGATAAAATGACCATCAAAAACATAAACAGTATCAATATTAAAAAAAGGCTTGAAATATGTCACTTCCAATGTAATGAATATGACCGTTTAACTTTTTGAAATAAATAATGAACAAAAAGTACAAGAATTTCTCAGACTCATTTGTATATAATAGAAATATAATACATATTGACCACATTCAAGATGTTTTAAATGTTTACTTAATTATTTCAACAAATTGTAAGGCATTATGGCGAATGTACTGAATTTTTACATGTGTTTAAGTACATTTGCCATTAACAAGTGATTTGACCAATGTAGATCCAGGTACTTGCACACCAATAATGGCAGTGAGAAGTCGGGGCTTTAACAGACCTGTTTAAAGCTGTAAAAATCACAAACAGCATGTGTGATGACAATGGAAGCAAACGCTGATGTGAAAAGTATGCAAAATCCTGGACATTTAACACAATTAATAAATCTTGGCCGGACACTTTTTTCACATGCCAAAAAAGGGCATCTCTGTGGAAAAAGAGATACCTGCTCACCCAAATATAATGCTTCAGTTATGTACTTCAGTTTGAAGGGTATTGTAACTTAAATAACTCTATACCAATGTTGAAGGATGTTTCTTGTAGTTTGACAGTGGTCCAATTTTTTAACTTTACTATAATAATAATAATAATAATAATAATAATAATAATAATAATAATAATTATTATTATTATTATTATTATTATTATTATTATTATTATTATTGTTATATTAATTATTAATAATAAGTATTAGTATTATTATTATTGTTGTTGTTGTTGTTTATATCAGTATTATCATTTTCAGAACATTTACTTTGAAATTTAAACACTGTGTTAAATTTAATCACACAATGATTAGACAGCAGTTTGTTATGATGTGTATTGTGTCTGTAGGTTTCTCTGATCCTGAGATATGAAGTTGGCATGTAACTGCACACAAACTGTGGATCATGGGTTCTAAGACTTAAATCAGTATAGATACAGCCACATCGGTATATGCATAGGTTTTCAAACCCTTAAACAATAGTTTAAAATCAGGCCAATACCATCTAAAATTGGTAAATAAATAATTACATAAATAAACAAGAAAATGCCTCTGTTTTTAGACTGGCTATAAAACTGGTTATTATTATAAAGTGTGAACATCAAAATCAGACTCAATTGTCTGTAAATTGAACATAAATTGTGACCTAGTTGCCCTTTAGGTCTCAAAAAGCTTCAGTCTACACTGCCACATGATCACTGTGACTACAGCAAGAGTCCGGGGGGAGTGGGAGTTCTGATTCTTTGTGTGTGTGTGTGTGTGTGTGTGAGAGAGAGAGAGAGAGAGAGTAAAAGGATCTGCTGACAGGTATAGAAGACAGTATTAGGATAGAGGCAGTCACATCATGAATAACCCAGAAGAGTTATTAAATATTTACAGCAGCAGATTCCTCTCTCTGTCACTTCCTTTAGAACAGAGAGGACCAGAGAGAGACACGTAAACCTGTTAAAGCATGGCAGCGTGCCAGAGACAAGTGTGCGAGTGTGTGTGAGAGCGAATGTGTGTCTACACTCTCCGTCTGAGTAATCTAAAGACCTGCAGATCTCTAAACAATGAGCAATAAATATTGATGACAGCCAACTGGTGGAGAAACACAACTCCAATTTGCATCTGCTCCTGTCTTCTAGACTTTGGCACATACAAGGAAAAAACAAATATCACAAAACCTTTAGAACAACAGAAAATATTTGGCCATCCCACCATATTGCTGATGAGATTTCTTGCAGGGATTTGAGGGTGGAGGACGTCCCTGTCAGGCACGTTAATCCAGCATGACCCTTTCTGGGATCTGCAGCTACCTGAGTAGCATGAGGCAAAAACAAACCCATCTATTAATATTCAGCCATTTCTCCTGATGTCTTCAGTGATGGGTGACAGGCTTCACTCAGTGGTGAATATGTAGTGTAAGCTTAAAAGTGACTAAGCTACTAGAAGACAAATCTGGGAGAAGTGGTAATTAGTAAGTGTCTGATGTTATATTAAACATCCAGTTAAGATGTAAAAACAAGATAAAACACTGATAAAACACTGCTTAACAGGATGAAAATCTGAGAACTGTCTGGGCAATGAGTATCTGTTCCAGATGTTCTAATGGCTCATTTGCAAAATCACTACTCCAAATGGTTCTGAAGGCAGCTCTGCCTCTGAGGAAGAACCAATGCAATTAGTTCAGAGAATAACCAATTAAAATAACCAGTAGGCGGAGCTTTTCAAAAGTGTATCTGCTCCTAAGGCCTTTACAGTGCCTTCATTTTTATCTGAATTATATGTAATGAAACTGCACAAAAACATTGGTGAAGTGAAATTAAAAAAAAAAAAAAAAAAAAAAAAAAAATGTATATATATATGTGGAAATAAAAAAGAAAACTGAAAATACGTGCATATGTTTTGACCCCTTTTGCTATGAAGACCCTAAATAGTTCAGGCAACCAATTACCTTCAGAAGTCACATGCTTAGTGAACTGAACTGATATACACATCTTTTCTGAAAGGCCTCAGAAGCTGCAACACCATCAAGGAAATGGTACCACAAACCAAACAACACCATGAAGACCAAGGAGATCTAAAAACAAGTCAGGGATATAGTTGTTGAGAATTACAAGTTGGGGTTGAGCTATTAAAAAAAAAAAATCTGTATCCGAGGCACCATCAAATCCATTCAAATAAAAAGAACATGGTATCACCTCAAACCTGCCAAGAGAAGATGACCCTCCGAGACTCTCAGACCAGGCAAGGAGAGCATTAATCAGAGAGGCAGTACAGAGACCAAAGGTAGAATTCCCAAGCAGAGACTGGAGTATCTGTCCACACAGCTACAATAGGCAGTACACTCCATAGAACTGGACTTTATGGAAGAGCGGCCTGAAAACAGCCTTTCATTTACAGACAAAAATAGGAAAGTGCTCTGGTCAGATGAGACCAACAATGAACTTTGAATGCTATGTCTGGCACAAAACCAACACATATCACCCCAAGAACCACCAGATCATCCCCACAGCATGATGCTGCCACCATCATGTTTCACTGTGGGGATGTTTTTCAGCAGCAGGGACTGGGATATTCTTGAGCAAAACCTGTGTGGCAAGATGTGGCAAAGTCATAGAGACTTATCCAAAGTAACTTGCAGCTGTAATTGCATTTTGGGCTGCTACAGAGTACTAAATTTAGAGGGGATTAATAGTTATGCACACTGAAATTTTCCTATTTGTAGTTTACTTCACAATGAAAAAACTAATGTTTAAAGTTGTAGGCCTGTTCTGTAAATAAAATCAAATCCCTCAAAAATGAATTTTAATTCCATTCAAGGACATTCGAGGACATTTAAATAGTTGTCCCGAAGCCACTCCTTTGTTATTTTGGCTGTTTGCTTATGTATGTCCCCTTATCTTGGTCCCTCAATAAAACAACTGCACCATCAGGTTGGTTCTCAAGCTTTCACTGGAGACACTGGTTTGTCAAATCTGACAGAAAACAGCAGCTGCTTAGTATGCTTCTCCGCTCTAACAGCATATCCTCTCAGTGTCAAAACCGGACTGGATTTGATATTGATTACAATATAAATCATTACAGCATAAACTCAATTGTTCAGTACACAACAGCTTAGCTTTCTTGGTTTTACAGTAAAGCAATGAGAAGAAAATTAACAAACAACAACACCAAAAATGCTACAATAATTAAAAGAAATATAATATGGATACCTGGTTGTGTAAAATCAGATAGAAAACAGCAGCTAGTCAGTATGCTCTAACAACTATAAGGCACCAAAGGAGGAGATTTTGCTTCATACAACACTGAGACCACGTGGAGTACAATGATAAATTAGCTAGCTGTAGTTAGAAGATAAATATAGCTGAATACAAATCATCTTCATGGTAATAAACAGTACTAATAATTTCAAGAAATGTACATACTGTGCTGTTTCAATGTAAGGTTACTGATTAAAAGGACCCCAAAACTCTCAATTAGAATGGAGAAAATGTCTGAACCAACCATATCCTCTCACTGTCAAAACCGGACTGAACTGGAAATGAAGGGTAGATGTTTTTCAGATACGCAATACTTCCTCTGACCAACAGGTCGTGTTTTACGCCCACAGAATGTATTAAGCTATATTTTCTTTTTAGAATTCATTTTGGTGAATTCTAATAAAATAATTTGACTTACATTTAGGGTCATTGTCCTGCTGGAAGATAAACCTTTGTCCCAGTCTGAGGTCCAGAGTACTCTGGAGCAGTGTCACAGCTCCCTCCAGTAAACTGGATACTTCCCATTCGCCTGTGCTCCGTCACCTGACGGATCACGTAGTTCTGATATGTTTCACCTGTTCTCTTGTATATATAAATCTGCCCTGTTTTAGTGTCCATTGCTGAGTTGCCACTTCTAAGCATTATGGTATTGTCTACATGTTTATCCTGTGTTTGACATACTTTTGCCTTCTTGTTTCTGTTTTCTGTTTTGCCCCGTTACTCTACTACCTGGTTTTTGGATCCTGTCTGATAATTGACTTTTCTCTTGATTACCCCTTGGTTTGTGGTTGCTTGATATGTTTTTTTTTTTAACTTGGACTGTCTGGATTTTGCCTTTGATAAACTCCTTTATTACACTGGTGTTTTTGATCTGCACTTGTCTTTTGTCTGTCTCGTCATGACAGGAAACTTTCAAACAAATTTCAGGCAGCACATTTTGAGGCTATGTGTAATGCAATAGCCTCACAAGGATGTTTGTTGGGTCAGCATGACCAATTCCCCTCAGATGTCACCCACTCCATGGAGGAGCTAGCTAGCCAACATAAAGTACAGCTGGAACAGTTGTCACAAACCCTTTCTGGACTACAACTCCTCACCACTCAGGTTCCTCAAAGTAGTTCATCCCGTCCTACAGTCCAACTTTCTGAAACCACCCAGTACTGTATATCCTGACTGTGTACCATAGTCCTCAGTATAATTGATTGACTATCTAGGTTTGTCAAATTCATGCCATTACCAGGTTCTATGTACAACCATGTAAACAGCCCTCACTGTATATGAACATGTATTCAGGCATTTCAGTACCTGAGGAGGTCCTGTCAGATTGTGGAACTTTAAATCCTGAGTATGGAGGGCATTTTGTGAACACTTAAAGTCCAGCTATCATCCATAGACAAATAGCACTAATGAATGTGTTAACCAGTCATCCTCAGAGGTCACAGTATGACACTTGACTCCACGGTCCACTCCTCCTCTGGCTCTGGCTTTCGTCCATTATCATCCTCTGGGAATGTTTGGGTTCACCACCATGCTTCACTGTATAAATGGTATTGACTAGGTGATAAGCAGTGCCTAGATTACTCCAGACATGATGCTTGGTATTTGGTCCAAAAAGTTTGATGTTTGTGTTTCTCGTGGTCTGTGTCCTTTAGGTGCCTTTTGGCAAACTCCAAATGGGTCTGGCCACTTTACCACACATATTTGATTGGTGGAGTGCTGTAGAAATGGTTGTCCTTCTGAAAGGTTCTCCTCTCTCCTCAGAGAAATGTTAAAGCTCTGTTAGAGTTATCATTAGGTTCTTGGTCACCTACCTGACTAAGGCCCTTCTATCACAATCACTCAGTTTGACTGGGCGTACAGGTCTTGTTAGAGTCCTGGTGGTTCCAAACTTCTTCCATTTATGGATGATTGAGGCGACTGTGCTCATTGGGACCTTCAGTGAAACAGAAATTTTCCCAGACCTGTGCCTCAGTACAATCCTGCTTCGAAGGTCTACAGACAATTCTTTAGACTCCATGGCTTGGCATGTGGTCTAACATGCACTGTCTAATATGGGATTTTATTTAAACAGGTGTGTGCCTTTCCAAATCATGTCCAATCAACAGAATTAACCACAGGTGTATACCAATCAAGCAGTAGAAACATCTGAAGGATGATTAGTGGAAACAAGATGCCCCTGAGCTTTTGAGTGTTATGACAAAGCTATGTATGTACTTATGTAATTATTATTATTTTTTTAATACATTTGCAAATATTTTAAACAATCCTTTCTCACTTTGTAATCATGCTTTATTGTGTGTAGTTTAGTATGTAATTTTGAGGGGAAATTAATTTGATCCATTTTGAAATAAGGCTGTAACATAACAAAAATTGGGAAATGTAAAGCACTGTGAATACTTTCTGGATGCACTGTATTTTAAAAAACCTATTACTATAAATATCTTTGCCAATTTAATCATTACAATTAATCAATATTATGGCATTTTCAGCTTAAAAACACTCTGGATGATCAATTTCCCACAGAGATATAAAGTTTTTTTCCTGTTTTATTATTATTATTATTATTATTAGTAGTAGTAGTAGTAGTAGTAGTAGTAGTAGTATTATATATTATTATATTACTATTTATTATTAACGTTAATTCAACACCCAGTTATTTTGTCTTAGAATTAAATAGCTGCTGACTTTCTTTTTGTGAATAAAACAATGAGATCTGCTTTTATTGGCTGGTTTACATCACCAGCAACAGCTCACAGGAGCCGGATAGTGTTGCTGTGTACAGCAATATTCTGTTTGCAAGCTGAGATTTTTGTCAAATTAGCTTTTACTTTTGCCTACCCTTGTTTCCCTGGGTTTGACTTTCTGTACTCTTACTGGTAAAAAAAAATGCTGGAACAACATCATTTGAAGTTCACAATTTCCATGTGCCAAACTACCAAACACCTTCAAGTTCTGCACTGAATCTCATAATATAGTAAGACCTTTAAAACAATACCTTACAAGGAAGATAATATCACCCTGTAAACTGTTATTATTTTGGTTCTCAAAATTACTTAAGTGAAGCACTATTCCCCCAGTAGGCCTGGTACTTCATTCAGTCCAGTACAAAACACTACTGTATACAGTAATGAAGTATTTCTTCTTCGTCACATTACAGTCCTGCTGTATTGCTTTCCTGCATTCATTCTCATGACCAGGCATGAGATATAAGTACCTCTTGAGGCTAATTCACTTACTCTCAGTGAGGTAAGACTAGTTGGCTTCCTCTCCAACACTATGAAGAAGTGAGTCACATGCCTCTTCCTCTTGTAGCCCACTGGCAAAGACTCTGCTGGATATATTGCAGAGCTGATTCAGGTGAGAGCGTTTTAGCTGTAATCAGACTGGAATGAACTGCTTAATAAATCACCAGATCCCACACCACAGCAGAAAGCACATCCAAGCCCATGGTCATGTACAGAGGCTAATGCACACCTACTGCTGTGAAATATGACTGAAACATATGCAAGCGAGAGGGAGAGAGCATAAGGAAGCCAAAGAGAGATTTACACATCACTGCACACAACAACCTCAGATAACATCAAAAGCATTCCAGATTACAAGACATACAAATCATTAGACAATCAAAAAGCTATTACTACAACAGTAACTACATCTATTTTTTATTTTTTATTTTTACATCTAATATAGACACTGTTACTGGCTCCGGTCAGTTAAGGACATATTCTTCAGAGAGGCTTAACAGAGGCTACATTTTAAATTTCAGTATCCCTGCATTGAATCATTGATTTTTCAATAGCTATCAACACACGTATCAACACAAAACATAGCAGGACTAGGCAAGACAGTCAAACAGACCTACGCTATTCACTTAGGCTGTGTTCACACTGGGAAAGGTGTTTCTTAAATCAGATATTTTAGATTGAGGGTTCAGATTTCAAAATGTAATTTGCCACATTTGATTTCCAAATACTGGTTGAATTTATGACATTACATTTGGGTTGGTCATGACTATTTATTTACAGTGTGACACTTCCTATTAACTACAGTGTTAACCTTTAGGAGTTTCCGATCATGCAAGTGGGATCAAACCATGGCTGATTCCAGAAGTCATAGCATAAATACAAAGTCACATTGCGCATTGATGTAAACTTGTGTCAAAAGTATTCACAGGAAACTCAATGCTAGTTCATGTTTGATGACAACAGACCAAAAAGAATCACCATAATATCAATATAATCCAAAAAGCGTTTGTATAACAATGTGAAAATACCCCAAAGGGGTTGGGCCTGGTATTGCATTTATGATCATATCTTCATAATTTCTTGTCATATGAAGAAATCTGCTGTTTCCAATCTATAGTCTGAACACACTAAGTAGGTGCAGAGGCACATGCAGTGGAGGAGTGAGTGAGAGGAGTACAAGAGGACATAGGCAGATATAGACCTAGAAACACAGAGATATTAAGATTTTGGGAGTTTCCAAAGTTTGGAATGGGTGGGTGTAGAAGGTTAAATTGTAAAAGAAAGAAAAAAAACCTCTCCATGTTTAACCTAATATATGTAAAAGTGCAAAAAAAGTTACAAAAATAGCATGAAATCAATTTTCAACTCATGTGTCCAGAATTCAATTTCATGTCTTTATTTTGCTCTTCAGACTACAGAAGGGCCCAGTGTAGGATATGGGGGGAGCTCTGGAAAGTAAGACTGATTCAATCAGATGTTATACAAGATATTAGGGCGTCAAGCAACAAAGCTATAGTGAATGTGCACTAAAATTGATGGAAGTGTTAACACTGTTTATGATTTAATTATGTTTGTGACCTACCTGCCTAGGAAATGGTTTAGCCTAAGGAGGGGCTGGTGGTATAAGAGGGAAGGTTGGGAGCTCTTGATCTGTGGGGACTGACTGCAGAGGAGTCAGTTAGAGCTCTAAATGAATTTCCGTAGCCTAGTTCAGAACTTTGTAGGGGACAGTCTACAAATGCTTAATGTTGCATTAAATTGTCCTAATTTTTGATACCATCAACTGATTTTAAAACTGTTTATTTTCCTTTTTTTTTATTTTTGACTTTTGACTAAAAAAATTTGAGCACATTGAACATACCTGGAGGTGTTCAGAATCTTCTTAATGCCAGCCCAGAAAGCCCTCATAGCTTAGCTAAGTTCTGAAACCTTGGTGTTATATAAACAGTAGGAGGTGCATTGGCTTAATGACTAGTTGACAAATAAATCCACTATTTTGTGTTGTGGGTAAGTGTTGTCTAGTGGATAGCAATCACTTGTTTCATTGATTTTCATCAGACACGTGGGTAGTCGGAGCATAAATACTTAGTGAGAGGCAATATTTTAAGGGCTGTGGTGAATTTAGCATACTGTATACTACCTAAAATAAAATAGAAATAAGTTGAAATACAGCATAAACTCTTCTGTCCTGCAAACAAGCTACTATAATTCTTTTTTTATATAGTTAAGGCTTTTTTGGATAACCAGTAAATGGACCAGTGCAGTACCTAATAAACAATATAGAATCTGCTAATGTCTGCAACAAGCTAGGCATGACTGGGAATTTATTGCAACCAACTCACCTAGCAAGTGTATAAACTAAAAGAAATGAGGGAGTAGAGAAAGAAGACTGTGTGAGTCCTGTGTGTTGCTCTAGTCCATATCATACAGTAGAAAAGCAGGGCCAAACTTCATCACATTATACAAATATAAATCAAAAGGCATGGAGGGGCGGTGGTGAAAAAAAAAATGCAAACAGTAAATCCAAAAATCAAAACTCAGCATCCCTTCCTCTAAATGCAGCGCTGTCATAAAAGCATTTCTATCGATGAATGGGCCAGCAGAAAGGTCAATAGTTAATTAAATAATCTATCACCTCCGGACTAGAGAGAGGAAGGGAATGGGGGAACGAGGTAGTGGGGTTGGGGTGTTTCTGGGGGGGGCCCACTCGACTCAATCAATGGCAGCAGCATTAAAAGGTCAGCTGCGGCTTTATGATAAGTCACCTGCTTAATGTTTGCTTTGAAAATAAAGTGGCCAACCGCTACTGGACAACAAGCAACATTCACTTACAGTCTCTTCATCCCCTCCCTCGCTGGCTGTCTCTGGAGCTTTGATTTCAAATTGAGCAATAGCCTGACATTACTAAGCGAGACGGCCACTCTGTGGCTTTGCCTGGTGCAAAATTGAATGGCATTGTCAATGCATCATTAGACTATGTTTGCTATGCATTCATTATATCTCAACGTCAGCCACTCTATCAATTATAAATGAGCTGTGTGTTCTTGTATGGAAAACAAGAATTTTTTTTTCTAATTTTTTCATTTGTGTAATCCCAGCCAGTCAGAAAGACACGGGAAGGTATGACACGTCCGCCATGGCAAACAAAGACGGGATTACAATTTCAACAGATGCTTCTAAGAAAACAATAATTATGCAAATCGGACTGGGAACAATCACTACGGTATCCATTATTTATTAGCTACGTTTCTGTTTTAAATTAGCTATGAGGTAAATAAAATTGTATTTCTTTTCTTTGTCACTAATTATGCATATGGAGCATTTACTTTTAAAATGATTGTGGTAATTTCAGAGCGACCACAGGGCCTAAATCAAGACCGGTGTTAATTCAGCTCAGAAGAAAGTGGAGTTTTGGATTTATATGCAAATGTTTGAAGGCTTTTCCATCTCTTTTAAAATAAATATTACTTAACAGGAGGATTGTTTTATTTTTTTCAACTTGGTTTCACAACTTGCACCCAAACAACTGACAGGAGTAGTTTATTAATGTCTATAGTAAGAATCCCAGTAATCCATTTCTATGCTTTTTCCACTATATATTCATGTATTTTACTTTGAAGACTTTTAAAAGTACTGTTTTTCTATATTTTTTATAAATGAATTTATTTGAATATACTTTTTGTAAATAAATACAGGTATATGAAATTTCTTTGCCCTTTACTGTAGAGTATACTTTAGTAAAACATGCAAAGTTTATATGCACTATGTGATTTATACTATGATAAGTTTTGTTTTTGGTCTATTTGTAAATGACCTATTTAGTCTCCTCCTTTTGAACACAGTCACATCACTCATTCCTCGCTCCTATTATCAGAGGGGGAACTGGCATCCTACCACAAAGCAGAAGCTACCCAAACCTGAGCATGTTTCTCTGAGCTCAACCCACTTTACAGTCTCCTCCAAAATCATAATATGCTAATTGTCAGGAAATGAAGACATTTGAAAATAACCTGTTCAGCTTTCAGCTGTTTAATTTCAACCATTCATATTGAAGTTAAAGGGAATGTTTTAGCCCAGAATGTCTTTCAAGACATGGAAGAGTGGACAATCAGAACAGTAGTTATGTTATGTGTCATGTCTGCCCTTTGTCAGTCCAGTTTACCTCTGTCTTCCTGTCTAGGTGTTGTTGGTTCCTCCATGTGCTCCTAGCACATGGGTTGTTTTTGTCCTTGTCTCCTCCCTTGCTCCACCTGTGTCTCCTTTGTAACCCTGCCCCCTCGTTATCATGTCCCAGGTGTGATCAATGTCATGTTGTATTTAAGACCCTTTGTTTCAGTCTGTCTTTTTCAGTCCTTTTTGTTAGCCACCCAGGTTTGTTAGCGCCCTGGTTTGTTAGCACCCTGGTTTGTTAGCACCCTGGTTTGTTAGCCTAGTTAGTGTTTTGTTTCTGTGAGTAAGTGTAGCTTGTTTTTGGTTTGTTGTCTTTGTTTCTGTAAATCCTTTTCATTTGTAAATTGGTTCCTTTGTTTGTCTAGGTTTTGTTTTAGTGTTGTTTGTATTCCTCAGTTTTGTTTGTTAGCATCCCAGCTTTGTTTTTTTTCTTTATTTTCATTAAATCATCAAACCCTGCATTTGCCTCTGCACCCTAGTCGTCTCTGCCATCCGTCCTCACATGACATTATGTAAACCTTTGTATCTCCATTTGTGCTGTGAATATTAATCTGTTCTTTACATTGATGAATGAACCTGCTCAAAAATTACTAGAATAGAACAATGACTAAAAGCGGGACTGAAAATGACATGTTGCTATTCTAAGACCTTTTTAAGGGTCTGGCACTACACCACAGCAGTCATGCATTGGTTGATTCCTTCTGGGTGAAACTCAGTACAAGTAAAACATTTTGCATTAGAGATGATATGACACTGATATTAATATCTTAACTATTGGCAAATTACAATATACACAATCTAGACAAAAATACGGGGACACCTGCTATTTCATTGTTTCTTCTTTAATCAAGGACAGAGACGTATACTGAAGCATTGCTGTGAAGGTTTGAACTCAAGTGTAGTTCTGTATACAGGTCTAAATTTTCATTATATTATAACCTAATGTAGCGTTTTATAGGGAAAAAAAAGATTTTCCTTTTACCAAACTCTGGAATGGTTATAATGGTTGTGTGTAACATTGTCTACTCATGCATGATTGTAGTTTGGCAGTGACAGTTAATAATTCAAGCTGTTGCAACACTTGTGAACTTTTAAGTCCACTTGACTGTAATTTGTAAAAGGCTTGCATGTATGTGTGTTTGTGTAAGTGGGTCAGGATTTCCCAAAAGAGTGTTTTTCAAGGCCTGGGAAAAGTCTGAGGGTGGTGATCCTTCTCGTGGAGTTTGTTGTTGTTGCTGTTAAAAAGGCCGTCCCTCTAGAGCCGTGTGCTCTCTAATGCCATTTTCCCGTCATACCCCCTTTGCCACCACCATCACCCCCTATCTGTGAATCTGTCAAAATAAAGTCTTCCCGCTGATTTCTGTGCCTGACAGTTTCAGACACAGGAAGCGCTGGCATATTCCACTTGGTCATGGTGATCGGAACAATAATCAATCTGATGGGCTTGGGCCTTCTCTTGACCCTCGGCTTGACATGCTTTGTCTTAGCTGTGTAAAAATAGTTTGTTGAGATAAAAGTTTGTCAGTTGTGTGTACACACTTGGCTTCATGACAAAGTACTGCATGCCATGCAAGCTCATCTTCAGAGCTTATATCGTAACTGTCAGTCCATCAACATAAGGGTCTAAGAAAGGCATGAGTTAAACACTCCGGTGGACCGACGCCTTTCAACACACACTGCCTAATCAGAATAACAGGATAACACACACACACACACACACACAAACACACAGTCTCCTCATGTCTGTTATTTGCTTTGCTCTTCACTGCAGCCTTGGACTCTATATTATGAACATAAATGACATGATTTCAAGAGCATACAGTTCTCTCATCTCCTTTAAATCACATTCCCAGAGGCACCACACAGATGGATCACTGGAAGCAAATAAGGAAAAGGAAACTACAATGAATGTCTACAATATTTTATTTAATAGGTTAATTTGTAAATGGGTTTGGCAATGTGCAGATCTAAATATGCATCAATATGCGTTTCCTATGTTATTTAGGACCGTTTTGGCAATTAGCCATACTTTTTTCAAGAAAGAAAGAAAGAAAGAAAGAAATGCTTAAGGACAGAGCATAAGCTGTTTGTGTGTGTGTGTGTGTGTGTGTGTGTGTGTGTGTGTGTGTGTGTGTGTGTGTGTGTGCGCGTGTGTGTGCGTGTGTGTGTCTGCTGAAGTCATGTAATGGTGTTCATCTAAGTTTACACTGATAACTGTAGAAAGCAAGGACAGCACAATGTCTCTCAAAAGTGAACCTACCACAGGCCTAACACTGGGAACCAGATGAAAAGTCTGCTGTTCTTCGCCACTGTACACTTGAAGGCAAGACATGCTTGGTCTTGGATCGGCACTAATCAAACCAAATGAGTCTGGCTCATCATTTCTGTAAAAGTGAAGAGAATAGAACCAAGGTATCTATATTTGCTTCTGTCATTGGTTTAGTTATATATTGCTAGCTATTTAAATCATTCATTTGTATTAATTTGTAGTTATGATAAAGATTCATAATGTGCTAGCTTTGCATTGAATTTAGTTTTATTTTGAATGTTCTATTTACTTCCAGATATCAGTAAATAATTTATTTAGAAACATTTTCTTAATATTTTTAAAGCCTGTGCTATTGAGTAATGGAGTCATGCTATTTGAATATCTTTGAAGCACAATTTCTAACAAATATTAGAATTTGAAAATTTGCTTCATCTGTTGAGATACATGTACCCACTGCAAGAAGGTACTGGTATGTTCTCTAATGTATTTAGGTCTGTTTGGGCCATTAAGCTGTCTTCGTTATTTCAGTCAGTAAATATCCTACATTAAAGGCTAGAATCTGTGATACCTTTCTCCCAGTATAAATAAGTCCTTCAGATGATTGAACAAAGAAGATCAGGGTTGGACTGGCTTAATGTATCATTTTTTTTTCATTTAGACTGGGCCAGTTTCGTCAAAAAACGGGGGTCCCCTTTAATCAGTTTAATTTATGTCAGCTGGACATGGGGTGAGAGACGACTGTGAATTTTCCCTGTTCTTCTAAAAGCCAGTTTGTCTCTGATGGAGGCCAAAGGAAAGGACAGAAAAACCTTGTCTAATCATTGTATTCAGACTGAACACAATGATTGGATGGTATCCATGCCTGTCTCAATATCTAACCATCAAAACAAACAAGAAAGTAGAAAAGGTTTCAAACAAAAAGAGGTTAAATAAATCAGAAGGAACATCAAACCACAGTGAACAATGCCAAGTTTAAAGTCTGGAAAGTGACGCCAAGGTGGCTGTTTCTCTGTTGTAAAGGTAATGCATGTGAATTAAACAGCCAATATAGCAACCGCTTATTGTCGTTGTTTTGTATAAATTGGCTAGATAGCACCATTAAACCAGCTAAAACTGATTAACTTGGTGGCTTGCTTAAATGTCAGGTACTTGAAATTCAACATATTATTTTTTTATTCTGATAAAAATTTACTTGTGCACAGCAACTGCTCATAAGGATGAATGTGTTTATTTCCCATATATTCTATAAACAGTCCTCGGCCTTGTGAATATAGCCACAAAATACTCCAATTTTAATCCCACTAAACAGCAATACAGGCTCAAAAAGTGTCCTTGTGCATTTTTTCACCATCCTGCAGCTTGAGCAATTCAGGGACATGAGAGGAGTTTCCTTTCCCATAAAAATGACATTTGTTGCAGATTAGAGCGGCACTGGCTTCCCGCACAGCTCCGCACACCACGGAGGGAGTAAAATAAGAAAGGAAAAGTACACCACACTGTGTCCCTGCCCACATCATACAGGCCTTGTCCCTCCACTGCATCATTAAGTTGGGCTTTTTGCCTACCAGTACTCAAACTCACAACTAGATTCAATGCACAGGCTTGGTGAGGCTCAATTATGGGAGGGGATGTGGAAAATATTCACTGACTGCATTCACATTTCTCATTCACTCTATCTCTTTACTTCACTCTCTACTATATGTCTTTATACAGACTGGATCTTTCTTTTGCCTTTTGCCCAAATAAGGAAAGAGAAGGTGAAAAGAAAAAGGTCTGAATAACTTCAAGTGATTGTTGAAGTGAAATGTTTAAATAGGATGCAGAAAGCAGAGTTTTTTTAGGAGGAGAAGCAGAATAGAGGGGTGATCTGATTTGCTGAACAGAGGTTGGGGGAGGGCTTTGTACACCTCCTGGAAGGTGGTGTAACCGTGGTCCAGTGTTTCTGTTCTCTGCATTGTACACATGATGTGTTAGAAGTACTTTGTTGTGACTTTCTCCAGATTGGCTTTATTAAGTCCCAAATGATAATGAATGCAGTCTATGGGCACAGTTCCAGTTTATTGATCACTTTATACAGTTTGTTGAGTGTGTCTGTGTCTGACCGTGGGTTTATGTACACAGTGGCAGCTACGAACCCTGAAATCTCCCTGGGAAGCCTCACTTGTCTGCATGAGATGATGAGATATTCCAGGTCCAGGGAGCAAAAAGACTCAATAAACCATACATTCCTCCAATCACACCAGGCTTTGTTGATCAGAAAACATAGACCTAATTTTTTTTATTTTTTCCAGACAGCTCTTTTGTTCTGTCCATGTGGTGCAGAAAGAATCCAGCAGGCTCGATGGCATCATTAGGGATCTCTGCCAACATCTATGTCTCTACAAGGCAGATAAAACAGCAGTCACTTGTCTCTCATTGGAAAGAAATCCATGCCTGAAGTTCACTCAGTTTTTTGTCCCGTGACTGTAAATTAGCCAGTAGTATGCTGGGTAGAGGTGGGGGGTGAGTTTGCCATCTTAGCTTGACCAGAACACCGGCTCTCCAGCCTCATTTCCAGCATATCTGGTGGGCGCACGGCTGGGAGGCCCAGATGAATGGGCATCCTTTGGTGTTTACAAACAAAGGATCAGCATCAGAAAACTTGAAGTCCATTTTGCAGTAAGTGATCATCAATCTGATTTGAAGAAGCTGTAGAGGAGGATGCTGACAACATTCTGTGCAATAAAAGTGACCAACAGACACATCATTATCAAAAATCTACAAAATGTAGAGGGGCACGGCAGCCATGGTCAGCACCCCCTTTGCATTGACAGGAGAATTGAATGGCATAGTTTATCTGGTTACAATGGTAGCAGGAAAAATGGGCCTGAATTTGAGACACTTCAGGCTGCTTCAGGCTCTCTGGCATGCAGTCGTCAGTACCTACCCAAAGTGCTCCAAGATAGCAAAACCAGTGAACCAACTATAGACTTGAGGTTCCATTATGCAATCTCTAACGGCCCTGTCTCAGAACATACATGACTTTAAAGATCTGCTGCTAACATTTTGGTGAAAGATATTAGGCAGGTATTTTTAATGTTATGGCTGATCAGGGTAAAAATGATTTTACCAATATCTTTACTGATTCAAAGTAGACAAATTCAGTCTCATTATTAGTTGATTTCTATGTAAACAGACAATTACAAACATAAACATTGACATTCACATAGACCCATTGTCCTTGTACACAGGGGAATTTGTCCTCCGCATGTTACCCATCCATGCAGTGAAACACACACAGACACACACACACACCCATCCACCTCCCCACACACACACACACACACACACACACATACACACATACACACACACACACACACACACACACAGGGAATGGGCAGCCCTATCCACAGAGCCTGGGGAGCATTTGGGGAGTGCCTTGCTCAAGGGCACTTCATTCATGTCCTGCCAGTTCAGGGAATCAAATCGGCAACCTTCCAGTCACATGGCTCATTCCCGAGCCACCATGGTATTGCCTCCACTGTATATTAATTATCTTTTAATGTCTTTCTGTTGTTCTGAAATGTCTAATAATGTCTAGTCAAATATCTAAGAATACCCTCTGGTGTGCAATTTAAATAATTCATGTTATACATGGACAGCAGCAAGATCAGTTAGACAAGGGAGAAGAGTGGGCAGGCTCAATAAAAGTCTGTGGATCGGGATGTAGCATACAAAAGAAAAACAAAAAGTTATTGACCAACAGTTGGTGTAATATGGTAACAACATTCCAATAATTCCCTTGCTGTCAGCTTAAAGGGGATATTGCTTTGTGGAACAAAACAGGAATGAAAAGCATAGTGGGCACAATATTCTAAGTAACGGGGCCTTGCCCCCCTGTGCCCCTTTCTTCATTCCTTCTTTCTTTTCACTTGGACAGTGGTCCTGTTCTGAAGGACTGAGAGGGAGTTCTATGCCTGAATTGAGCAAGAGGAAGAGCGACAGGAGAGGATAAATACCTCCTCCGAGGTCAGGCAGCCTGAATGAAACCACTCAGGTAGTGACGGCTCACTTTAATAAAAGGGATCGAATTTCCATTTGCTTGGGACATTCTTTAATGTATTGTTCTTGCAGGGGCAGACAGTGGGAATGAGTCAGGAGCCAAAGAATACACTTTATAGACACAAATAATCGTAAATTGGGAATGTCACCTTTAAGCCCAGGCATTTTTATTATTGTTAGTGGAGCTGCCGAGAGGTTGATGTTTTATTCTCTTGAGAATGCTGGATTCCTGCTCGGAAGAGAGAGATTCAGAGAAAGAGAGAGAGTAAGAGAGAGAGGGAAGGGTTTCCCATACCTCTAAGAGATTGATAGCATATGGTTGGCTCTAAAATAAACCTATCCATTACCAGCTTTGGCTCTTCTGTACCACATGCGTTTACAGCCGTCTGCATCTTCACGCTAACGTCTCAGCAGCAGAGCCTCTGTTGGGGCCTGTTACGCGCAGAGACACATACATGCCAACCCACACACATACTCCGGACCCTGCTGGGACTAATAATACACACATACACTTGGCAATACAGGTGTAAGCTGTTTTTATTTATAAGCCCTACTCTCAGGTTAGCAAAGCCCATCTTTCCAGAGTAGACTTTATAAACCCACTGTGGGCCTGTGATATCCCTCCTCAGCTTTAGTGAGTTCTAGAGCCATGCCTAAGGCAAACTGAGCAATGCACAGGTAGCTCTGCAGCCGAGGCTTAAAGAAGAGAGCTACGTTTATATCACAGGTCTTACTGCTGCAAGCCAATTCTCTTTTTTCTCTCAGATCCCATTTTTTTTTGCCTTTGCAGTTCATGTTAGGTTTGCGAAGTGATCTTTCCTTAATGTGGACAAACCACAGGACCAAAAGCACCCACATGCACACCCACATTTGTATTACCATTACCAATATTTTTAGACACTGCAAGATGATTTTCTATCTGTTCAAATCTATTATAATTGCATGACTGTATCTAGTATCAGATCTATGAGCACATATATATATATATATATATATATATATATATATATATATATATATATATATGAAAGTGGTTCAAGCTTTTGCCTATGTTGGCACAAATGTGCTTTAAAATTGCATTTAAACAGAGTTTGTAAAATATGTGGATTTTTTTTTTTGAGTTCACACATAAGAAAAATGAAGCAAAATAACATTTGTAAAAGTTATTGTCCATGCAAATATGAGTAATGTTTTGTTTAGTCTGCAACAAAACAAACACCTTCAATATATTTTTGGTTTGTATCATTTTTATATAAAATTTGAAACGATTAGATTTTTGTGTTTGCATAGTTAGCAAAAATCTAATTTGCATGTGAACATTTTGGTTTAGTTTAGCCCATTTCTAAACATACCCTCTCAAGCTGTTCACCAGGCAAATCTGATTGAAGACTTAAATTTGCATCTACTTTTAGGAAAAAATCTGTGTAACAAATCTGTATGCAAGTGATAATTTGATCCACTTTCAAATAATTTTCATATTATGAATTTTATGTGGTAGATAAACACAAAATAGCAAGTGTTTATGAAGTGAAAAGAAAATTATGGCCAACTGTCTTCAGAAGTCACCTAATTAGTAAATAGTCCACCTGTGAATAATTTATTTTCAGTATAACCACAGCTGTTCTGTGAAAGCCTCAGAGAACATTAGGAACCCACCAGGCAGGTCAAGGATAAAGTTATGGAGAAGTGTGAAGCAGGGTTAGATATAAGAATTATCCCAAGCTACAAACATCTTACAAAGCACTGCTCAATCCACTGTCTACTTAAACCAACAGCCTATACAAGGAGACCACTAATCAGAGAAGCAGCTAAGAAGGGTCATTCTGGAAGAGCTGCACAACTCAGGTGGGAGAATCTGTCCACAGGACAACTATTAGTCGTGGGATCCACAAATCTTGGCTTTATGGAAGAGTGGCAAGAAGTAAGCCATTTTCCAAAGCAAGCCATAAGCAAGCCCTTTGCAGTTTGCCACAAGCCATGTACTTGCACGTTTTTCTCCTAAATGCTAATTTATGTTTGAAAACTAACATGTCACATCACCCTGAACACAGCATCCCCACGGTCAAACATGGTCGTGGCAGCACCATGCTGTGAGGATGCTTTTCTTCAGCATGAACAGGAAAGCTGATCAGAGTTGATGGGAAAATGGATGGGGCTAAATACAGGGCAATCCTGAAGGAAAACCTGTTAGCAGGACAGAAGGTGAACTCTCAGAGAGCTCTTTGGATTCTGCCATGGTGATCCCACTCACAACCAAGAGCAAACCAAACTATATATCAGAGGCTTAAATAACACAGCCTTCTCCAAGTTTAATTTTAGTTTTTTTAGTAGTAATATATGTGAAGTACCTTAAGTTGTATTTTTTAAGTTTTGTATTTACTATCCCTCAATTTTGTTAAAACGAAGTTCCTATTGGATCCTGGAAAAGGGTTCTAACAATAATGGAAACCTTTTTGGTGCTATATATAACAAATTTTCAATAATTGTATATTTTTATACACTAGAACATTCTATAAAGGTTTCCCACAAATACACCCTGTAACCAGGTGAAGAACCAAATAAGCATCCAGAGAGTTCTTTGAGTTATTTTACTAAAGAACCTTTGGTATACACACACACACACACACACACACACACACACACACACACATTTTTTTGAATTTCTGTAATGTGAAAAGATTGGAACCACTTTCTGTTCACACAGATGTCTGATACATGTCCATAGGACATGATAACATTTAGATTAGAATGCAGTTCAGTTAATCATCCAGTCTTGGCACTGGATTAACTAACAACAGAATCTAGTCCATGAATAATTATCTACAGATTAACACCAAAGTTCATCTGACTTCAGTCTGATCTAGGGAACTGAGCAATAAGGTATGTGATGTAAACAGTAGACAGGAAATGGCCCCAACCCGGCTTTAGCACTCAATGTCCTTGTGCTAAATACACACCCTCTCAATTTGTTCCAATGAAGCCAAGTTGCTTTAGCAAAAACAGACAAAGCAAACATTCATATATTCAAATTAGATTTGAAACACTTGACTGGTTCCGAGGGAGTCGGAAGGCCTGTTTACCGGCTCTGTGTTAGTGTTAGTGTGTGCATGTGTGTATGTGTGTATGTCTGTTCAAATTAACTGGGCCTTGTGTTTTCAACTCAACATTAATTGTGAGGAATAATATTGAGGAGGTGTGACACGTTTCCTTCTGCGTGCCGTATTCTAATAAGCGAAAGGGAAAAGCTCACAGGGAAGCTGGAGCTTATTAACTGAAGGCTAGGTAGTGCAGGAAAGAGATAGATTTAAACCGCAATATACCTAATCCTGAATATATTACCCATTTGCATGCAAAATGTTCTATACAATTTGAATATTAATTGGAATATGGAAATGATGCGTGTGGCAGTAATCATTGCTGATTTAGGAAGGTAACAGGACAAGGTACATTCCTCATCTGTTATATAACTTATATAAACCATTAAAGTGAAATGCAAGGGTCAGGATGTCGAAAAAGATCAGGTCACAATCCTGGCTTGATAAATTGACTAAAGCTAGAATTGGGGGTGAGGGGGGTGAGGGAGAGGGAATCTGTCTTATGAATGTATGTTTTTCATTAGCCAACGTGTAATACCTATTATTACCAGAGCAGGAAAGCAAAGCTTTTCTAACCTTCCAGATAAGCATAGCCTGTTTGCGCCTGTTGACATAAGCATTTGCCAGTGTGTGTTTAGGCCTAATAACCTTGTTATTGTTAGCCAAGGTGCCGCATTTCTCATGTGGGACAGATTTCCTTTACTAAAGGAGGATTTCAGCAGGATGACGTGAATGAGGATAAAACACCCCTCCTTTGTAGCTGAAGTCTTAAAATACTGAAGGCATTGTTTGGTATGGTAATGCTGAGTGATGAGTCATATTTGATTTGAGGATTGTGTTGTCTATGTTTAGGAAACATAAATAAGAGTTGGTCAGTGGACCCAAATATTGAGAGCTTTATCTGGGCTGGGCAGTGGATCATTTGTTCATCAGTATTTTGTGATGTGTGTGACGTAAATGAGCCCAGTATCCAATCACCAGGGAGTTTGATGCAGTATGTAAACGATGCTGCAGGTGGCAAGGAATGCAGGAGGCTACATTTGAGTTGTGTTGGTAATATAGTTTGTACCATTTGTAAATTGCACTCAAAGTGGTACTTAAAGATGGGAAACTTGGGACTCTGGATAATACACAAGTTTACAAGATTTGGTATATCCTGTGACCTTTAACCTTTTGAGTATGTTATTTTGTTATTATTATTATTATTATTATTATTATTATTATTATTATTATTATTATTATTATTATTATTATCTTTTACTATTATTATTATTATTATTATTATTATTATTTTATTTTTTTTTATTTTTTTTTTCCACTCCAATGATGACCAATATTAATTCATTTAATTTGATATTTCACAGTATTTGAGGAATCAATGTCATTACTTACAGATATCCTATAGATGTTTATGCTTAGTGGGTGGATCTTCTGACAAGTAACCATCTGGTAAAATACAACTTTCAGGTGAGCACTTGAATGCAGTAATTAGTTACGACATCTTTTATATATGAATAGTATGTGACCTTGTTTGGGGTGAAAACCAAATGTTCACATGTCAATTTACAAATTTATTTTTGCAAAAAACAAACAAACAAGCAAACAAAATCATGATAAACTCATGAAAAGCTTTTTGTCAGATTTATGTCAGTGTGCTGGCTCAGATCCATCATAGCCAAGCCTGGCATTGATTAGCTTTTAAGTCTTACCAGTGGCTCTGTCCCTTGGTATCCAGTTGGTGCAGTCTGCATTTAGCTTGCATAGGGGCACCTGTCATCAGCCATCAGTGGCCATTTTGCCCACTTGGGAGTAACACCTATTTCAACTCACTTCCTTCATCAATTGATTCAACTAAATTGGGAATTCCTTGGGATTTCCTCCAATCAATTGGCAAAAGGAGAGAGAGGAACAGACCCCAGTGTGGCAGATATATATTGACTGGCCGACTATTGGGAATTTGCTGCTAACAGAAGAGTTTCTCATAGGGTCCGAAAACTTAGCTTGCACCCATCTCACAACTGTTTGCTTAATTTCCTTCCCTATTACGCACAGGTCGGACTTCCTGGTCATCTGTCCATCGTACACAGCTCACTTTTCCTGGTTGGACAAACATCCATCATGAGTAGCTTGCTACCCACAGGACCATTTGGTCTTGATGTCCCTCCTTTCAGTAGTGCATCACCTGGTATGTGTATGCACGTATGTGTTACCTAATTAATAAATATTAATGAACTAAAATAAAATCACTTGTAACTTTTAGAAGGGTAGGCTTATTTTGAAGTGGTACCAGTATTACTATGGAAAAGAGAGACAGATGTTGACATCTCTCTGTTCACATACAAATGTGTGTGTGTGTGTGTGTGTGTGTGTGTGTGTGTGTGTGTGTGTGTGTGTGTGTGTGTGTGTGTGTGTGTGACCTCAGGATCCAGGTGGGATCTATCTCTCTGCCGGCTGTAATTCCATTTTAAAACCAACCCCAACATCTGTCCACAGATTATAGATTAGGGTTGGATTAATAAACTGGTACTGCCCCCCCCCCCATTCCCCGGCCCAAAACACACACACACATACACAGATACACACACACACACTCGCGCACACACACACACACTCACACACACACACACACACACACACACACACACACACACACACACACACACACACACACAAATACCATACAGATTATCATACAGCCATATGAAGGCTGTTTGTTCCTCTGCATTCTCTGTTTCACTGTGTTTGCCTCAAAAATCCTCTGAGGTCTCGTTACACTCCAAAACACACAGGTCATTACCAATACACTGATTTCACCCTGCACCAAGCCCAGTGACCTGCATGGCTGACCAGCAGCTAGTTATGCTGGGAGGGTCAGAGGTTAAAGGAGTAGTACATGCTTAAACCTGTGCTCAATAACTGTTTACTAATGTCCATTTGGAGTGTGTGTTTATGTGGTAGTGTGCGTGTGTGTGTGTGTGAGTGTGTGTGTGTGTGTGTGTGTGTGTGTGTGTGTGTGTGTGTGTGTGCGGGCAAATTAGAAGAGATGTGTGTTTTCAGCTCATTAGTAATTGTGCCTGCTGTTCTGTGGTCAGGGACTGAATTTGTTGAAGAGGATTTGTCCCTTTCTGGGCTTAAACGTCTGCTAAAACGAACAGAAAATTGAAATGTGGCTGATTTGCCAAGATACGTTTGGTGTCTGAAGTTTGCTTCTTTAGTTCTGTGCTGGAGTTACAGGGCTGATGTAGCTAACAAGTGATGGAAGCTCACAGCTGCTCGTTAGCCTTGTACAAACTGCATGCTACTATTGTTTTAGCTCAGTGGGACGCTTTTGGTTATTCTTCAGGATAACTGTGGGTCATACAGTGTCAGAAGCCACATAAAGCTGGTTTCAGATTATTTAAAATTTGGAGAAGTGTGTTTGGATTACGCATTAAGTTTGCATGCTAATAAATGGCTGTAAATGTCACGTCATGGGCAGTTCTAAAAGCCACAAAAGAGCTTATCATATGGTGCTAAGCAATAAAAACAATGATTCAGTAAATATGTAAAGTTTCCTGTCTTGGCATTTTGACATGTCTCCACCAAATAAGACATAATAAATAAATAAATAAATAAATAAATAAATAAATAAATAAATAAATAAATTTACTGACATGTCAGATCTGTCTCATGCAGATAGGCAAATTATTACAAGTGTGGTCTGATTAGACTGGGTCTTGTCACGAGACAGCATGAGTACTTTCCACCTTGCCCAATCAAAACTTCTTAGAGGCTACTATAGGGTAGTGTACCCTTTGGATAAAGATTGTTGTCTGACAGACATGCCTTGATGTGAAGACATACTGTCCAGGCTTTGAAAGAGGACAAACCATTGGACTGAAAAAAGTAGATTGTTCATTTTGCCAAATTGCCTGCCATCTATGCCATTTTATAATAAGTTGTTAAGATTTATGTTGGGAACACACAAGGTGAACAGGACTATAATCAGATCTTCTGTGACAAAACTGACTTCTCTTTAGGATCCAGGGACAGTCAGGTGGGCTCTTCAGTCCTGCCATGCCATGGAGTGACACAATGCCTTCATTTGCTAAAGCAATGATCTGGAGAGCCTCCACATATAACAGATAGTGACACCTAGTAGTAACAGCTCTATGACATGTGTAGGACATGTGTGTTGCCTCTCATGGCAGGGCTTCCTACAGGCATTCCTCTGCCCAGACAGAGGAAGGGGTATAAGTAATTTATTGCCAATTGAGCATTTATAGGACAAGCAAATGTATGGTATGCCATAGAGCAGCCCAACAGAATATTAGAGTTTCTTTTTAAATATACAGTTTACCCCAGTAAATGTATCATTTCCCTCTAAAATTGTAAACACTTACAGATACTGCCAGACCAAAAATGAAGTCACACTCTCTAAATTTTCTTGGACTGCCTTTAGCTTTGATTAGGGAATGCATTCGCTGTGGCATCATTTCCAAAAGCTTCTGCAATGTCACTACATTTATTTCTGCCCAGAGTTGCATTAATTTTAATGATGGGTGATTTGGACGACTGTGCAAAGTCTTCTTCAGCACATCCCAAAGATTCTCAATGGGGTTCAGGTCTGGACTCTGTGGTGGCCAATCCATGTGTGAAAATGATGTTTCATGCTCCCTGAACCAAGATCAATCCTGGCATTGTCATCCTGAAATATGTTCATACCATCAGGGAAGAAAAACAAATCTATTGATTAAATAACCTGGTCATTCAGTACATTCAGGTAATCAGCCAACCTCATTTTTGGGGTCACATAATGTTGCTGAACCTAAACTTGACCAACTGCAGCAACCCCAGTTCATATCACTGCCACCAAAGGCTTGTACAGTAGGCATTACTTCAGCCACCTCTCTTCTTACCCTGATGTGCCCATCACAATCATCACAAGATTTTTTTCCAACCACATTCCTACCTTGAAGATTATATTTCCCCACTGTCCTCCCACTTTTTAATAATGCATTGGACAGTTCTTAACCCAATTTTAGTGGTTTCAGCAATCTCCTCAGGATTTCCTCTGCTTGACCTATGCTAATAATTTGACAATTCTGAAACAGATGAACATTTCTATGACCACAGGATGTGTCCAATTATTTATTTATTTATTTATTGAATTTAATTTTGTTTTAATTATTTTTATTTTTTAGATTTTTTTCTTACAAACCAGAAGTCTCTCACTGCATCAGTTAGGGTTAAATAACTTCGCCAACACAATCACCCATGCAGTAATTAACCAATGGGATGCTTTAAATCCATTTTTTTTTTGGCTAGGTATTGTGTATCCAGGCCTTGATACAGAAGAAGGTGGGATGAGGTAGAGAGCTCAGTGTCAGTGAGCAGATATAAATGGAAAGTTATCAGAGCTATCAGTTCTGCTGATCTTGAGCTATCAGCTCAAGCATCAACAAAAATGTGGTCTTTCACATTATTTACTCCGTTGCACATAATGTTGTCAAATCCATGTGTTTTTAGAAATGTGTTTTAATTATAGTTTACAGTTTATAATTGCAGTTTTAAATTACAATTTGTAATTACAAGCATTAGTTAGTCTTAAAATGTAGCAAGCATAGCAAACAAACATAGCTTTTAAAAATCAACATATTTGGATATGAGTTGATCTGAAGCTGATAACATCCTATTGACTCCCTAGATAACATGCCCATGTGTGACCTGTAGGCGTAGCCCAACTGGAAACCAGAAAAGGTCCCCTAATGGGACCAGGAAAGGTTAAACATGGGCCCCAGCTGGGTTGTACACTACACAGGTGGGCTGTAATGATTGAGCCCATTTGGATAGGCCAACGGGGTCCCAGTTACAGCATATGTACAAACCCACTCTGTGCACTCACCTATCTGGAACCCACCTAGCCCACATTTGGCCCTTGTGAGCCCCACATGAAGGGTCTGGGTCCTTTTCTATAATTCACCCTTGTTCATTGGTTTTGTCTATATCAGCAGGGGTTGTGTTGAAACCAAACCAATGCCCTTACGTACATGGTGTTGCGCGGTCGAATTGAACACCCAGACTACCCAATCCTCAGAATGACTCTCTGTTTAATGAAGTTCACTATTACAATTTCACAGTTAAGCCTGAAATTTAGTCTATTAGAACACATTTTGTGTCTGGGGTTTGCTTATTGACTTTTACTTTGGAGCAATGAAGCTAAATGAGGCTAATTTCAGTCTGTGTGGTTCTTGTCAGGGAATCATCACTAAATAATAGGCAGGGTGGTGGGAGGAGGAAAAAGCATTTTCTGGCAAAACAATTGAGATCTATCATACTTATTATGCAGTTCTATCAACATGTGTTTTTGTGGCTGATACTAAGTATGTTTTGAATACAGTTGCCTGGTCTGCACAATATGACAGTGGAAGCCTTTCATTAATATAAAGCTTGCACCAAAAGATTTCAGTAGGTTCTCCTGCTTTACTTGTAGCCTCCTTATGAAAACTATTATTTATACTACTATTTATTGATTGATTGATTGATTGATTGATTGATTGATTGATTGATTGATTGATTGATTGATTGATTGATTGATTGATTGATTGATTGCAAGTCCATCAAAATCCTGATCCTGTAAGAATATTTGGCTAATAGACTAGGTTATGTAGTCTGTGTCACTGCGTAACTGTGGTCCACATTCATAGATAACAGTGAAAAATACTTTATCAGAAATCACACAAGATTTAGTACTGTAGTTTGTCTGATGCTAACTGAGGAACATCAGCTTCTATCAGATGTTTCACATGTTTCATAGCCTTTCAATGAACTATGGCTTTAACACTGTCCATGAGCCCACACAGGAGTCTGTAATTTTCTGTGTGATCACAGGGTCTTCCTGCTACAAGCATTTGTCCTTTGCTGGGCTTCACCTTTGCTGAGCTGTCGGAAGCAGAGTCAAATGGTCTTCCAGCTGAGCGACTTTACTACCACACTCGATAAGAGTGAGATAAAGCAAGGTCTGGCATTAACATGACCTGCAATTTACCCTCCATCAAACACACACACACACACACACACACACACACACACACACACACACACACACACACACACACACACACA
>CM067504.1:23193696-23234056 GCA_034509495.1 Acestrorhynchus altus | reverse complement strand
AAACCTCTACACTCACCACAATCCCATTAAACCTCTACACTCACCACAATCCCATTAAACCTCTACACTCACCACAATCCCATTAAACCTCCACACTCACCACAATCCCATTAAACCTCTACACTCACCACAATCTCTTCAAACCTCTACACTCACCACAATCCCCTCAAACCTCCACACTCACCACAGTCTCTTCAGACCTCTACATTCACCACAGTCTCTTCAAACCTCCACTCTCACCACAATCTCTTCAAACCTCTAAAACTCACCACAATCAGTTCAAACTTCTACACTCACCAATTCCCTCAAACCTCTTTGAAACCTCCACACTCACCACAATTCCCACAATGTCCACACTCACCAATCATATTCACAAATTCACTCCAACCTTTACACTCGCCACCATCCCCTCAATAATTAACTCACAGTTCTCCCAGATCTTTACATTCACCAATCCCCTAAAAACCTCCACACACACGCAACCCATACTCACCAATTCCCTCAAAACTCTGCACTCACCACAATCCCCTTTAACCACCACACTCACCACAATCCCCTCAAACCTCCACACTCAGCAATCCATACTCTCCAATTGGCTCAAACCTCTACACTCACTACAACTACCTCAAACGTCTCCTCAATCATCCACACATACCACAATCCCCTCAAAACCTTCACACCCACAATTCCCTCAATCCCCCAGACTCTCCACAATCCCCTCAAATGTCCACACTGCCAACACTCACCATTCCTCTCAAACATCCACACTCATCACAGTCCTTTCAAACTTCCACACACACCAATCCCTTCAGACCTCCACACTCACCACAGTCTTCTCAAACCTCCACACTTGCCACAATTACTTCAGACCTCCACATTCAAAAATACCATCAAACCTTCCGCACTCACCACAATCGTCTCAAACCTTCACATTCACCAATCCCCTTTAACCTCAACACTCAGCACCATCCCCTCAAACCTCCACTTTCACTTAGAGTAAAATCCACCAAACCTCAAGCACCATACAGACCCTGCTCTTGTTCACACATTACATTCACATATCTCCTCTTGTGAGACTTGACACCTTCTCCTTTTACCTGCTATACTAATGGTTGCATGTGAACATCACATGATGCAATGTGTCATTGAGCTTTGATGTGATAAGAAATGCAAATGGAGATAAAATGATAAAACGCAGTAATTGAGCGGAATAAACTTTATTAAGTGCGATAATAAAGGTGGGGATTTGCTATGTGGTGTGAATGTTCAGCAGTTTCTGCCTTCTGCTTCATTTTCACCTTCACCCATAAAACCATGTGGTGCCATTCTGTAGCCATTTCTGCCTGTCAAAATGTTTATTTTACACAAAGTGTACAACCTTTGAAAATTCCGTTTGATTTTATCATTTTATTTTTATTGAGATTAAAAAGCACATAGCCAAAGGGAAAATAATACCAGGATCATGTGCAAGTTTTTTTTTCTTTGTACACTGTAAGTAAACATAAAGTGAATAATAGAGCTGCAGAAACAGATCTGTGATTGACACATTTTTGTATTACTGTTATTTCAGAAGCGCTCCCTCTCTCGCTCCTCTTTCTTTCACTCACTTTCTTGCCCCTTGTTTGTGATCATAAATAGTGTATGGGCTGATTAGCTGACTACAGCTATCCTCTGTGTGCAAGCCTTGGCCTAGCTGTAGTTGTGCCAGCAAACAATTTTCCACACAGATGTGTTTATTATCTAGATATCTGTCAGAGAGACTGCTGCCACATTACTGAGGTCCCAAGATTATTGAGGACTGCTTGGTAAAAAAAGGCTTGGTTCAATGTTCAACCAACTTTGTAGAAAAAGATTTTGAAGAAAATATTATTAGTAGTGTCAAATCGTTTGGCAGCTGGGCTAAAAGAGTTATGGTCTTTATCCCTGCATTTACCACTCATTTGTAGTGTAATAGTTAAACTTAGAAGCTGTAGTATCATCACAAAAGTTATGTTGTTGATTTACATCAAATCCCATCCATCAAATATCATAGAAATGCTGACTATAAGAATACTGTGAAGGACGTGCTCATAAAACAGCTTAATTACTTGGATTCCACAAGGCAGAATGATTACATCTCAAAATTCCTGCACATTTTTCAGAATCACTTTAATGCTATGAATCTCTTGTTGCACAACATCTCACAAGTTTACCATTTAATTTAGACTGTGACTGTGTAATTTACACTAAATCACTGTGACTGGAAACACTGTAAAAAAAAAAACCCTCATAGAGAGTTTAATCATCATCATGGAAGTAGCCATTTTAAAATAGGTCAATTGTGTTCAAAATGTGCCCCTGACACCTTAATTTCTGACACCTTAATTTAATCTTAACCTACACTTAAACCTTAATCTGCACTTAAATTTAACATTAGCCTAGATTGTAACCTACACTTAAACCTAATCTTAATTTACACTTTTATCTACCCATAAACGTAACCTTAACCTAAGCTTATCCTACACCTAACCTTAACCTAACTTTAATAAACACCTTAACTGAGACTTCGTTCTTCTCATAAGCCTAATCTTAACCCTAATTCTAAACCTTAGTCTTAAGCAAAATGAAATGAGGAATCCTTACTGTTTCTCCATTATTTTTGTTTTAAAATCCAAATGACAGACCAAGTGTATAACAGTCCTTGAAGCTGCTGGTAACTACTTACATGACTACATCACTGTAGATGTCGATCCAATACCTGATTTGATTAATCAGTGTGAATCAATCCTTCAAGAAGATTTAGTGGTCTTTGACAGTGGTGATGCACAGCAATACCTGCACTAATATGACCATCAAAAAAAATTCTCTGTATATTTCAATTCACAATTTAAAATTCCAAATTAAGTCTTCAATGTAGAGGGTGCAAACATTTTTTTTCTGTTAGAAAAATGACAACACAACATTTGACTAAATGTGATATGTGAAGCAAATTTAAATGTGAAAATATTTCAGATATTACTTGATGGAAGTGCCACTCTTTATGGGAATTAAAGATAAAAGCTTGTATGTGTGTGTGTGTGTGTGTGTGTGTGTGTGTGTGTGTGTGTGTGTGTGTGTGTGTGTGTGTGTGGTGAGAGAGAGAGACAGAGAGAGTTAGAGAAAGAGGGGGAGAGGGAGAGAGAGAGAGAGAGAGAGAGAGAGAGAGAGAGAGAGAGAGAGAGAGGCAGAGGCAGGGAGGCTTTTCTGTGAACAGATGGAGGTGTGTGTGAAGCATGCAGGCAAGCGAGCCGGCATGAATATTTGAGCTGAAGGAGAGGCTGATGCTGTTCCGTTGTGGAGCTGGTAATGTTAGCTGTTCTGTATGAATATTTTACACAGTGAGGAACTGATGCCTCTCTGTCTCACACACACACACACACACACACACACACACACACACACACACACACACACACACACACACACACACACACACACCAACACACATCCATTTGGCATGTCCTCAACTGATGTGTCAGAACCTGCTCTCACTTTGAAATCCTTTTCATCAGACTCCTTTGTGTACAATGCAGTACAAGGCAGAAACAACTGACAGCTGTCAATGATCTGAAGGTGTAGTGTATCAAAATCCTCACAGTGAATGTGTTGATCAAGGATCCGTTTTTGCTACTACATTCGGGCCCACTAGTCACTCAAACACTCATAAAGCTCTTTAAGAATGTTAAAGGAAATATTTGAAAAAACCTAAAGCAAAATCTCAAATGTCCTCGATCTGCCAAGGCATGTTTGGTGTCTGAAGATTGCTTTTTTAGTTTCTGAAATGAAGCAACATGACTAATGTTAGTAATTAAAGTAATGAGAGTTTAAATTGCTTCAATTACCGTGCTAAGCTTCCATGTCCATAGCATCAGGTCCCCCATCATTGGCCACTTCGGGCTCTTGTTCAAATCCTCTCTGTCCCTTCATCAATCGATTGTAGCAAATTCCAAGGAACTCCCAATTTCCCCAAATCAAATGAGTAAGGAAATTAGGGGAGCTTGGTGAAATTGGGAAACGTTTTGGACTGACCAATGATAGGTGCATCCTACACCACATCCTCTTTTTTCCCCCACATATGTCAACTTTTTGGGATGAAAAAATGCAGGAATTTTAAATAATGTAAAATGCCTGTGATTTTGCATTGATTTCCACAGTGGTTACACATTCTGGGAGCTGTTTTTTACAGCTCTAAACAAAAAGCCTGTTTAAGCCCCGCCCACTGACCACATTAATTTCACATTGATCACACATTTCACAGTGTTCACACATTCTGTTAGTACCGGCATCTACATCAACCACTGGTCAAACTGCTTCCCACCACAACCTAAAAATACCTGTTCAATGTCTATGCAATAACTATGTTATTTAAGTATAAATACATGTAAAATGTAAATGAAAATATATGGAAAGTGAAACTTTTATTTGCTTTTCATTTGAATGTTGTAATGAAATGAGCTGACTTGGTCATATAGGTGCATTAACATTTACATAGATGCATGATTGTAGATCTTAAACTATGTCCTACCCTCATGCATACACACTGTCATGGTCCTACATAGCCCCCCCAGCAACCTGCATCTGAACATTTTTTGCCATGAGTCACTTATTATTTGTACATCAAACAACAATATATAATAGGCAAAATACCAAATTATGTAATCAAGACTTTTGCGTGAACTACTACTTTAGTATAAAATAGTAACAGTTGCCAATTAGGTACAGGGTCATATCAAAATCATGTTTAAAGCTGAAAAATTAAACAGTGCTTCTGCCTCTTTCAGACAAGCTTACAAGCTTGATACAAATGTCAGATAATATTTATCAGCAGTAATAACATGCAGTAAATTATTATAGTTTTTTCAATTCCCTCTGAGTGTGTTTCAGAGGCTGGCTTGTGTGTAACACATGATGTTTCTGAGTCATGGAACAGTCCAGGCCTCTTTCTGTGTCTTGCTCTCACTCTCTTTCTCTCTCTTTCTCAGCTTGGGAACATCTGGCTTGAGTTAGCCTCTCCGAGGTAGGTATTAAAAAAGGAAACCCTCCAGAACGACCTCCTGAAATACGGCCTTGATTCATGCCTTAATAACTCCAAGCAAGGCATAACATTTATACATTTGTATATTTCAGAGCCATCGTCGAGCATTAGGCCACGTGGCCGGCCTCCACTAAAGCTGATTTATCACAATTACACACCATATAAAAAAGAGCCTGGCTTCAGCTCTGCACCTATAAACACTGTGACATCACACAGTGATCTGTCACTGTACGGACAGGGTAAATAAAAGTACTGCAGAAGCCGAAGAGCTCGACCAGAGGGTCTTAACCTGAGTAGAGCTCTTTAGAATGATTTAAAGTGATTCATGTCTGTCTCCAATCCATGTTTATTCACTTTGCCTAAACATCCTCTGATAAAATGACTGTTAATAGACAAATGGACCGTAAATACACCTTAACTCTTAGAAGCATATATAGACATTGTGTTTTAATTATATATTTAATTTGCATTATAATTATTAGTATTTATATATGCAAGTGTATAATTATTTGCAATGATAACCTTTAGAACCCTAGGCTAATTTGAGGTTTTCCTTCTTTTATTCACCAAACAATCACACATGCTATAAATATTTATATTGTAAATATTTATATGAATTTGACCATGTTTTAATAAAGACAAAATACTTGTGCCTACAGTTTAGGTTTTATATGTGCTACAAAACACTTTACATCTTAGAAATCCTGTTGGAAATGATCCAGAGTGGTTGTAAACTTAAATTCTTTAGAATGTTGATGAATTATTTGTAATTATTAGGTTGCCATTGATATTTATAATATGTTCTTGAAAATACTTGGACAAAAATATGTGTGTTTATCCCTTATTATGATTAAACAATGATGAAGACAATGCTTAGATTGGAGTCCTGTACGTTATGTGTATCATGTCTATAGTGACTCGAATCCTGAGATATGAAGCTTAGAATACTGGCATGTCACTGCCCACAATGTGTAGATCTCAGGTTGAAGAGCAGCCATGCTCTGATGGTAAGGGAACCAACCTCATGTCTAGACGGTCACGCGTTCGTATCCCTAAACTGGCAGGACATGACTATGTCTATGGATAGGGCTGCCCACCACTCCGGGCACGTGTGCTTACTATGTAAATTCATATGTGGGTGTGTGTGTGTGGATGGGTAAAATGAGGAGGACAAATTCCCCTGTGTGCAAAAAAAAAACATTGGTCCAATGAGTACCAAAAAAGATAAAAAAAGAAAGAGTTAATTATATATTATATTGGATAAATTGCAAAGTTAGTATTGTTATTCTACTATTGCAGTTAGTGGAACCAGAGCCAGATCCAGACTGAAATGGGGCTCTCCTACCTATCTGATAGTACACAACTTGTGTGTATATTCCATTCCATTTTAGGCTTCATAACTAAGGATCAGAGTAACCTACAGACATGATACACATCACAACAAACTACAAGACTGCCCCTGTCTCATCATCATGTGAAAAAGTATCAGCGAGTAATTCAGCTGGGAAAACAACTAAATTCATTTTTTCCAATTGAATTAAATCCCAGTTTAAATGCCAAAGGAGCCTTCTAGTGCATGTTTGCTGCTCTGTCCACATGCGCATGCTCAATCTGCATGCAGACTACAACTGATGAACCAAAACGGGTGGGTCTGATGATGTTACTGCCTCAGATGTTGGGTTATATATTATATTATACTGCTTTCTTTCTTTGTTCATACTTTTTTTTTAAATAAAAGTCATGAGAATGGATAATACTGATGCATGCATTAATAACAAAAATAATTAATGACATTCAGATTCAGGTATTGAAGAACTTATATTGATTATTAATATCTTTACTGATGATTAATAATAACTTGTTATTATTGTCAATGCAATTATTACAAATAACTAATCAAAGATCAAAATTTTCAGCTCAAGAAATCAATGGATGATCAATTTTCAATAGGATGATTTGTCCTAAAAAGACAAAAAAAAATGCTCAAGTCGAAAACCAAATTGTTAGTGTAATTGTTATTTGTTTTACATCTATTTTAATAGCAAATAACAATAAAAATTACAATATGTGTGATGGTCTCCTATAAATACTTTTAACATTTTTTGGTGAATAAAAGTGTCAACTACAAAACTATTTAGATGCTATATAAAGCATGAACCAACTGCAACAAACATCTACTAGAATCAATATTGTAAACGGACTGATTGTTAATTGTTTGATTGAAGGAGAATTAGTTTATTCCAATCATAGGCAATAATGGTTGTTTACCTCTAATCAAGTTTATTTATATAGTGTTTTAGCAATGGAAAATTTCACAAAGCAATTTCCCTGCAGGAGTTTCTCCGTGGCAGGAATTAAGGCATCAATGAAGAGCATCATGCTCCTGATTGACCTTGAAAGCATGGTGGACACTATCAGTTTTTAGGCAGTCAGAGCACAAACAGAGTGTGTGTCTAAGCATTGTATTAAAATAAAATAAAAATAAAAAAGCAAAACAAAAAGAATTGTTTACAAACTACCGACCAATCAGTGAATCGAACAATCAATCAATCAATGAATCAGTCAATTATTAAATGTAATCATTTAAGATTGGGAAATTAAAATTTGTATTAATGATGTGTGTGTGTGTGTATGTGTGTGTGTGTGTGTGTGTGTGGTGGAGGCAGAGCAAACCATCTATGCAGTTGTGAGTTCCTTGTCATGTGCAATCAACTGATGCCGATAACAGTAAAATAATTATCCCGCCTGGATTAAACACAAATGATTCAAAATGACAAGCACGTCATCTCACCATGATAATTTAGATTAATTAGACTTTATTTAATGCAGTACATGTATGCATGTAGGACAAGTATAATTATTATAATTTGAGGGCATATTATATGTATATATTATACACATGTAAAAGTTTTAATCCCCATGTGAACAAAAGTTCCTTTTCTGGGCAGTGAGTTTGTACTTGTACTATTTACTTGGTAAAACAGTAAAATTAGAATAAATGAAAAAATATAATATACATACAAAAAGTAGTGTTTTTTTTCATATCTGTGTTCATTAAAAAAATATTTATTTTTATTTATTCATTTTTTCTACTGTTTTTATGTTTACCTGGTTAATAAATACCTGCAGGTGTGTGACGGAACTTTGAGAAGAGGTGGTACAGTGCAGTGAATGCCTCATTCGATGTGTGGAAAATTGATGACAAAGCAGATATTAATTAAGGAGTGATTGCAGCTGGGTGTGTCAACAGCCATAGTGTGAAGGAAGTAGCTGAATGTGCAGGTGTATCTATGTAAATGGTCCTACGGGTCTATCAACAGTGGCAAAACTCCCAGAATTCTTCTCAGACTGGTGGCTGAAACTGATGGGCAGGAACCATTGGCATGTTTCTTGGAATGTGAATGGTGTTGTTTTGCTTCCAGGTAAAAAATGGTTTCTAGAAGTCACTGGAGTTCCATCACAATCAGCTGAAAGCACACTTTGCAGGGAACTGCAGACCATGAACATATGGAGCAGAGTGGCAAGCAAGAGGCCTGGAAACATTATCTGGTCAGATGAACGTCAGGAATGATGCAAGGCATGGTGTTCATCAAACTGATGAAATGCATCTGAGTATCTTTAACTTGTATATTTTATCTATTCACGTTTAGTGACACAGAACTGCTAACTGGCTCTGAGTGGCCCAATGGTCTAAAGCAGCACCACTATGATCCAAAGATTGCAGGTTTGAATCCTGGGTCATGCTGCTTGCCACTGGCAGCCAGAGACAGAGGGATATGGCCAGTAGAATTGGCCTGCTCTCCCTCTCTGGGTGGGTAGAAGGTGCTCTCTTACCACATCACACTCAATGTGATTGTGGTTGACAGAGGTGTCTGTTAGCCATTGTAGGTCAGAGCTGAGGTCCTGGCGCTTTCCTGCAAACACATTGGCTGTCCGGCAAGGCCTTTAAAAAGAGGTGGTGGTTGACAATACGATATTCATTGGAGGAATCATGTGTTTCTCCACACCTAGTTTTGGGAGCACCGCGTTTGATAGGAGAGAGTGATGATAATGGGGTTGGGGCACTGACAATTTCACAAATTTTGTAGATGAAGAAAACAGTCGTAATTTGAATGTGTGCTAACGTTAACCTGAAAAGATTTTAATGTGAAGCACTGTAACATTTACCGATCCTCTCCTGTGTACCCTCCGTCTGTAAATGTTCTAAGGGATAAGTAAGGTTGTAGTTGATCAGTAAACTCCACACTGTGAGGTCAGGAACAGGATAAAAGCTCTCTGCGGTCCCAGGGCGGGGCACTGATGCGGGTCTCTGAGGGGACGGCTCTCTCAGACAGCGTTTTGTCCATCTTAAAAGGTAAGAGTGGGGCTCAGGGGGGTTTAACGGTGAGGATGAAGGAGAGAGCGAGGGGCTTTCTGGCTTGCAGTTTAGAAATGTTGGTCTCACCTCTATCTCCCGATGGAGGGCCGTAAAAACGAAGGAAGGAGAGGTGAAGAGAGAGAGCGAGAGAGAGAGAGAGAGAGAGAGAGAGAGAGAGAGAGAGAGAGAGTGAGTTCTGGCTGAAAAGGTGAAAAAAGGTGTGAGAATGATTGAAAGAGCTGAAATGAGAGCGAGATAAAGAAGAGAGCTAAAGAGCAACAGTGAGAGATATGAGAATAAAGAGAAAGAGTAAAAGAGAATGTGTCTCTGCATTAGAGAGAGAGAGAGAGAGAGAGAGAGAGAGAGACTGACAGAGAGAGAGAGAGAGTGAGAGAGAGAGAGAGAGAGAGAGAGAGAGAGGGGAAGTGGAGGTGTGCGTGGTGTGGACTCTCTAGAGATGAGGTTGTGAGGGGTTTTGGATGGTTCACCTCTCACTGACACCCCTGAGCTCCCAGCCCAACGTCACCACATACACACACACGCACGCACGCACACACACACACACTCAGTGCTTCTCTAACTGTGAGAAGTAATTGTAGAGTGGTCTCTGTCAGGATGGGGTGTCATGGTACAGTCTGCAGGTTAAATGGACCTTTTCTCACCAAGTTTCTGAAGCTGAAACAAGCGCAGAAGCTGCAGAGCTCTGATCAAGCTGAGCTGAGTCAGAGCTGCTTAAAGATCTGAAAAAAGCTTTTCAATTTTCTGTGACATATTTGGATTTAATATTTCAAAATTGTATCTCTTTCAGTAATTAACAAAAAATAACTGGGCCATTGTAGAAACTGAACTTTTAGATGTTTACACTGCAGGGATCTGCAACAAATCCAGATTTTGGGGAACACAAAAATAGTATTCTTTCTTTCTTTCTTTCTTTCTTTCTTTCTTTCTTTCTTTCTTTCTTTCTTTCTTTCTTTCTTTCTTTCTTTCTTTCTTTCTTTCTTTCTTTCTTTCTTTCTTATTATTCAATACTATGAATTAGTCAAAGTTTCAGTTTAGGTTTTTAATTTTATTGAGTCCTGTGGCTCAGTCACAGGAGGGTTCTTCTAATGAGAGTTTCCCAGCAGTCATTTCCATCCAGTCATGAAGGGGTGGGACTCGTTATGTTCACACAGTAGGTCAAATGGCCAAAACCTGATGTATGTTTTTTTTTAAATGTTCTTTTTTAACCTATATCTGAAATATGTCTGAATATTTCGTACTCCTATATTGTCGCATGTATAAGGTCATGTTTTATTTTTTCATCACAGAAGCAATTAAGGAGTTCCAGTGGCTGACAGATGGGCTTATCACAGACACACTCGCTCATGCCCACCTCTTTGTTCTGCATTCTGAAAATGTCAAATTCGGGTCAAGATAAGACATTTATTGTTCAAACACTGAACATTTTTTGAGCATTCCTCAACTTTCTCAGTCTTTTGTTGCCCCTGTCCCAACTTTTTGGAATGTGTTGCAGGCATCAAATCCAAAATAAATGAATATTTGAAAAAAAAACAAACAAAAAAAAAACAATAAAATTTATCCGATTGAACACTAAATATCTTGTCTTTGTAGTGTATTCAATTGAATACAGGTTGAAAAGGATTTGCAAATCATTGTGTTCTGTTTTTATTTATATTTTACACAACATCTCAACTTCATTGGAATTGGTGTTGTATATATGGTACGTGTGACTTTGGTTGGGGTAATATGATTATACGTTATATACATCCTCCTTTGCTAAGCTTTTTTTATGCCCTTTGGAATAACACTGTTAAATCTGTCACTCTCTTTTTGTCTTTTCAACTATCTGGGTATGTTCTCACAGCAGTGACTGATTTATTTTCCTTTAATTTCACTGAATTTCTCTTCAGTAAATATAAAGTGGTAAAAAAATGTTCCTTCAGCACAGCGGTCCTCCTGCCTCTCCCCTCTAATTATGAACGCTTCACTGAGCTTTAATACTTTTCCGTCCCAGCCTGCACACCACTGATACTCCTGACAAACAGGTATGGCACTCACACATTACACACACACACACACACACACACACACACATACACACACACACACACGCACACACACACACACAGACGAGATTTTAATGTGTGGAAAAATCTGATGAAATGCATAAATGCTGAACCACAGCAGAATGCGGGCACCAGAAGGAGCCCGAACCTGTTATTATCTAAACATTGGGACGTCCAGTCAATTCACACGGAAACACTGAATGGGGAATGTGGGCAGCGTTTATGGACTTTACTGCAAATTCTCTTCCAGGTCAAAGCACGTCATTCAATATACTTCAATAATTTTTGGTCCCCTTTGATTTAACTCAAATTATCACAATTTTTCTTTATTAAAGCATTAGACATGTTTAGCATTCTTCAACTTAGGATGGCTTGCCTGAATTGCCATGACACCGGTGTTTCAGCAGCTTCCAGTTAATAGCAGGCTTGTGCCTCAGTGGTTCCTGGTTTGGTCCTGGCCATCTGAACCAATTTCTTTTTTATCTGAGGGTGACAGTTTTGACCTTTTTCCAGACTTTTACAAAGTGGCTACAGTTTCTTGGAACTTGTACTTACAGTTGTCTGAAACAAAACTCTTGGAATCTGTATTGGATTCCCAGACATTTAATTAAATAAATTATTTTTGTTTCCACTTGTTTCAACTCTTGTCACCTTTTCTGTCCTCTTGCAAGGAATAATTTTGCTCCACTCATATAACTTCTCAGACAGGAAACAACTGCCTCTTAGTCCATGGTGACGTGGAAAAAAAAAAGCTTGTTTCATGCAGATTCCAGTTCATGGTGTCTCTTGAGTTGTTCCATTCAAACCAATTTCCTCTCAGCTGAGGATGACAGATTGGGTCTTCTTATAAACCATGGCAAAGTGAGAACACCTCCTACTTATATACATTTGATTAAATTTGGTGGTTCAATGGTTAGAGCAATCAGATGTGAATGATAGGCTTTTGGGTTCAATACCAGGCTTCTGTTGGACTTTGAATTCAATTTATGGGCAACACAAACAAGTATTTTTGTTGGATGGCGTATTGATTCAACCAAAGAGCATCATGATAAATTTGTCTTATCCAGTGTGGGTATTTTTAAATTACTTAAGTATTTTTATCATTTCAGATTTCAAAAAGAAAACATTTTCCCAAGCTTTTCACAGGTCCTGTATGAGCCTCATCTATTACCTCCTAGAGTGGTTGTCCATGTCAGACCTGTTCATGCAGTTGAAATGATAACATTTTGGATGTGTTGCATAATTAAGGGAGTAGAAGCTGATTTGTGTCCAAAAGGTATGAAGTTTAAGCAAAACATTTTAAACAAAATTAGTGTTTAACTAACTTTTTACTAAATAAACTAAAGCAAAGAATCCATCCATTTTCTGAACCGCTTATTCCTGAATAGGGTCATGGGTGAGCCGGTGCTCAGCCGGCAACTCTGACCACAAGGGCGGGAAACAACCCTAGACAGGGCGCTAATCCTTCATAGGGTGCACACACACATTCACACACTAAGGGCCACTTTAGTGTCACCAATTCACCTATCATCTAAGTCTTTGGACTGTGGGAGAAACCGGAGTACTCAGAGGAAACCCATGCAAACACGGGGAGAACATGCAAACTCCACACAGAAACTTCCCAGGTCGTCGAACCTTCTTGCTGTGAGGCAACAGCACTACCCACTGTGCCACCGTGCCGCCAAGCAAAGAATCACTATTTAAAAAAAAAATCCAGATAAATGAATTATCATATAACTTTTACCAGGGTCTTCGACCTTTGATTAAATAGCTCGGAGTTATGACTTGAAATGCATATAGGATCAAACCTACTGGTTGACTACAAACATTTCAGGAACATTTAGCATAATCTGGAGAGTATGGTGGTGCACTGCTCTACTGTGCAGCCACACCCGCACACACGTGATATTCATTGTAATTGGAAAATCCTTTCCTGTATCCTCAGCTCAAACATCTGTATCAGGCATTTTCAATGGAACAAGCCTGTTGCATTGGAAACAAACCTGGGGGTCCTCAGGGCAATTTAAACATAACATGCGATGTCCAACACTATGTTACACACTGTACAACAATAATAATTACATCAGGTTTGGTTCTTGCAAGTAAACCCCTGAAGCTAGACAAGCCATATCTAGTTACAAAGTCAGCTGATTACACCAGGGTGTAGACATCATAAAGATGAGTAGAACAATGCTCAGAAGAAATAAATCGTAAGTCTGGACACATAAAAATCAATTTTTAATTGACCGTGTTACCTCAGGTAAAACAACCCTATAGCACTTTAGTCTATGCGCACTTTTAGTCTCCGTCACTTTTGAGTTATAGTGGAATGTCATTAATAGACAGAGAGAGAGAGAGATGAGGCAGAGATAATAAAAAGACTGGCAGAACAAGAGACAGAGAGTAACAATAGTGAAATAGACTCTGATAGTGTAGCATGGACTTCAAGTTATGATCCCTAAAATGCGTTTTCCACATGTGGCCCTGTGGACGTTCTCTGGGTTTTTATCCAGCTTACAACATTACAGCCAATCCCTACAGGCCAAATAATGAGTAATTCTGAGATGCCGGAGGAAACCCTGAGCTACAGGTTCACATGTAAACCAGACCTGGGAGAGAACAGCTGTTCAGAGAGAGAAAGAGAGAGCCCTCCATTCTGCCCTTATGCTCCCCAAGCCCTCTTTCTTTCTTACCTAGGAGGAACCTGACCCTTGCTGCTAGTACACTGCACATTATAGGTGGAGAGTGGACCTTTCTCTGTGTCTCTCTCTCTTGTGCAAAGATTGAAATAAATATTGGTGGCACCGTGGCACCACAGGTAGTGTGTGTGTGTGTGTGTGTGTGTGTGTGTGTGTCACACAGCTTCCACGTGGGCCTGCCACTGTGGGTTCAATTCCTACTTGATTCCCACTTGATTCCCACCCGTGTCTATGTGGGTTTCCTCCAGGTACTGTGGTTTTCTCCTGGGTCCCAAAAATGTTAGCCATCCTAAATTGCCCCTAGTTCTGTGTGTGTGGTACCCTGCGATTGGCACTTTGTCCAGGGATTATTCCTGCCTTGACCCAAGTGGGCTCTGGATCAACTGTGACCCTATTCGGCAAGAAGCAGAAGTTGTCTGACTGACTGACTGACTGACTGACTGACTGACTGACTGACTGACTGATCAGTGATTGATGAAATCAGGCCAGATTGGTCACTTTGTTTAAAGGAATTTTAACAGCAGAAGAATAGAGAAATGGTGAATAAAGACATTTAACAACAAATATTTGTCATATCAGATCAGAGTTTTCAGGTAATTAAATGTTGATTTACAAACTCTCCCAGAGTAGCATAACAATATAAAACCAACTGTACACACAAAAACCCACACACAGACACACATCACCTACATCGCTCATCCACATATTAATGTCATCATTGCCCAACTTATACTGTTACAATCGCTCTCTCTCTCTCTCTCTCTCTCTCTCTCTCTTACACACACACACACACACACACACACACACACACACACACACACACACACACACACACACACACACATACACATACACACAAACTTTGCCTATTACATTCTTTCCTTTACTCTTGCGTTTAATCTAAGTATAGAACATAAAACATAAAAAATCTATATAAAGAAAAGGCTAATGTTCATTTTTGAATATAGCTATATCATAAAGCAATAATTGAACATATAAAATAGATTGTTCATTATATATATGTTCACTATAAATTACACCTGCTAATTCATTGTTTCTTCCGAAACATATTTTCAAGTTTGGAACCTTTTAGAACTTTCAGACGGTATGAAGATTATAGTTATGAAATACTTTCACTGTCACATTGTGCACACCTGACAAAATTGGGAATATTGGATTATGTTTATGTACAGTACACATATCAGATTAAGAAATCATATTAAAAGAAGAGTCTCATCTCATTACGTGTGATTTATCACATGTTGTTCAAAAGACAACATTCTCAATTCAGTTTCTACTGTCCAGGGAAGGCTTTTTGTTAGATTGTGGACGCTTTGATTGCATTCAGCAACAAGAATGTTAGTGAGGTTAGGTTGTTGATTGATCACCACCCCACCTCATCCCCCAACTCCACAACTCATGCCAAAAATAATGGCTGGAGAAACATCATTCTGGAGAATACAGTTCCACTACTCTCACTCTTTTTCTCTTTCTATAGTTATCATTCTCTCTCTCTCTCTCTCTCTCTCTCTCTCTCTCTCTCTCTCTCGCTCTCTCTCTCTCTCACACACACACACACACACACACACACACAAACAAAATCAGGTACCCACACATTAACCACACATTAATGCTCCAGTTATTATTTATTGTAATCTGATCTCAAACCTGCACTCAAAAGAAGTTCTCCTTTCGTGACCAGGTTGGAACACTGTTGTTTATTCATCGATTTGACGCCCTCCGATATTGATCAGGGTCTCTTCAAAAGCGCTCATGCAAATTTATTTGAAGCAAAAACATGACCCGCTCCCTCCTCTAAATTGATGGCCTAACCATTCATTATCCGATAACCATCCATAGGAGATCCATAAACATGCCTGAGCCACCCAAAAGGCTGAGAAACAAATCAGTCGGCCTGGTCAGAAACAACTGCTTTTAATTGGGTTTAAAAACACAGCGAATGACATACAAATCCATCTGACCAATTTCTGACCATTTCTGCAGGAAACATAACCCAAACACACGTCATTTACTTCGACTTAAATTCGTTTAGGCCGGTGGGCCACTGAAGTAAGCTGAACAGACCACATCCAGACAAAGACAAACTACTGATAAATCTATTGATTGCTTTAACTGGATCTTGTGATTTCTCTTAAAAATACACTTTCAGGAAATATCAGCCCAGACTCACAAGGCATAAACATTCACCATAAAGAGATAAAAATGGTTGTAAACAGGATGAGTGCACAGAAACAGAAACAGGGTAGTGCACAAACACATTTAGCTTGGACGGTATCTCTGATAATAAACAGCTTACTATTGACCATTCATTGCATCACTGAGCAGGAATGGCGAAGCTACCTGCAGAAAATGTACAGTCATATATGAGCATCCATTATTTACTGGTATGTACTTTTATTAAAGAAAATATAAATGCATGATGATATATGTACAGTTATATATAAATACATATTTTACAAAATCAAAGGAATTTCATCATTCAAAACATATTTTTACAAACTATACATAGATTTCAATATTGAGTGACAAGGTCATGTAGAAAAACTGTATATTTCAGTTATGTTCATAAGGTTAGGAAACACATGTGCATACATACATACACACAAAACACAGAAAAGGGTGTGTTTGTGTGTGTGTGTGTGTGTGTGTGTGTGTGTGTGTGTGTGTGTGTGTGTGTGTGTGCACGCATGTGCGTGTGCATGTGTGTGCGTGTTTACGTGTGTGTGTGTGTGTGTGTGTGTGTGTGTGTGTGTGTGTGTGTGTGTGTGTGTGTGTGTGTGTGTGTGTGAAATGGAGCTTCCTCTCAGGTCCTCATAGGAAGAGTCTCAGGTGTCTAATGTGAACCTGAGAAATAGAGGCTGCATATTTCAGCCCAGAAATGGCACTCTGCATACAGATAATTGAATTTCCAGCCATCTTACCTAGCTTTATGGAGATTAATTACTAATAAAGCCACACACACACACACCTACACATACAGACACAGACACATACACACGTGACACCGTGCCTCCCCCCTTGTTTCCATGACCAGAACAGAAAGGGGAACGCCAAACAAAGAAGCCCACTGTTTGATCACTATCACTAACATACAACAGCGCTAACATACAAGCAGTTCATTAACGGATTTCAGGCTCATTATGGGCATAAAGTGCTCTGCAAAACTGTGAAACATACAGCATGATGGAAGATAAGAAAAACATTGCCTTCAAGTCATTTGTGTTTTAAATGCTACAGCCCTGTTGTGTGGAACCTAGTGAAACATGTTAATATCTGTATTGAGGTTAGTGCTAGCTTCTCAGGAGGCTGTCTCATTTCATTATACCTTATGGAGCCTGAAGCTGTGGGTACATACACATCAAGAGTCTCTAATGGAAAGTACGGACTTTTCATGTCTTAATGAATACTTATACAGGGATAAAAGATAACTAATTTCAGATTAGTGTTACTGCTTCAAAAAGCTAGCAGCGTATAGCAATTTTTCACGCCCCATGAAAGACTCTATAAAAGCTTTAGTCAAGACTGAAATTTTGGTCCGAACTCAAATATAGCTTGAGAAATGTATGTATTAACCCTTAAAACCTGAGTCCCACATTTTGTGGGCAGTTGCAGATGCTTTTCTAGGCTTCACAGTAACATACAGACATATCATATCTCATTATCTTATCTAACCCTTGTATTTTCATCATTGTGTGATGAAGTATGAAGTGAGTAAGCTTTGAAAACTAATACATTTCACTCATTTCCAGTTGAATTAAATCTCATATTAAATGCCAAAGGAGCTTCCAATGTATGTTTAGGCTCCGACTGATCAGTGAGGGGGGGCAGGGCTAATGATGTCACTGACTCAGATATTGGGTTATAGAGGTAAATGAGAATGGAGGGGCTGTTTGCTCTCTTTCTTTGCTCACACAACAAAATTTCATATTAAAAGTCCCAAGAAAGGATACCGAGACATAAATAGCACACATAATAAAGGACATTCAGGATGTTTTTGTTTGTTTTTGAACCACTGTTAAGTATTTTGAAGAACTTGTCCTTGTCAATCTAATCATTATTTATGTCATCACAATTCTTGCATTTTCAACTCTGGATGATCAATTTCCAACAGGAATTCTGACATGTAAAGTGTTACTTAGTCCTTATAAGCAAAATGAGCACACAAATATTTTATCAAAACATGGTCAAATTCATATGAATAGCTAATTCTGTTATTTTTTGCATCTCATCAATCCGTTAATCAGACTCAAGTCATAGTAATGTAAGTAAATCCAATATCCATATCAGGTTTTGATATAACCTGTATGTCCATTATAGATCTTTTCAGAGATCTGCTGGCTTTGTATTGTACTTCGTCATGCTGCTAAAGTTAATGACTTGCTTCTTGTACAGTGCTCGGAAACGCACAGTAGGTTCACATCTGCTGTTCCTTTCACGGCAGCTTTATGTGTGTGCATATGTGTGCAGAGGCCCTGCACACACATCTTCACATAAACACACATACACAAACACACGCACACACACACACTCCTATTTTAGCACTCCTGTCCCAACTCAAGCTTTCAAGCACAGCTCAGAAAAGTGCTAAAACTGTGATCACCTCAGGGCCCAAAGCTGAAGTCATTACACACACTGTCTCAGTGAAAGCCAGATTACCCAAACAGCTTCCTAATAAAGGTGGTCTCTGAGGTGTAGCACCTGTACAGAGAAAGTGGGATGGTGCAATCGCTGTTAAAATGAATGCAATGCACAAAACACGGAAACAAGGTAGCTAATTAAAAGTGAGCATATTGAAAACAGCCAACACTCATTAAACCGAAGCACCAGCAGTGTTAGCTCCTCTGTGCAAATCCATAGAACATTTTATGGAGATTTCAACAAATGCCAGACAAGACAGACATTGCCTAATGACATCAAAATAGTGAATTGCAGTGCTAAACAGTCCAATAAGAGTATGCAAAAATGGACTGAATTGAAGAGAAAGTAAAAACCTGAAAATACTGATCCAGTGGAGCTCAGATCTAAATCAAGCCTGATACCTTCCTGGTCAATAGAATCTCCATTAGCACTGGTACACAGGGGCCAGGTTTCAGGTTACTGACCGCATCAGGGACAGTCCCCAGCTACTGCAGATCCATTTCATATCACACATATCGCATGTCATATGCTTATTATCGGAGCTCAATCTGTCTCAAGGGTAGGCAGTTCCCATTGTGAACTGATGCAGTTCTGAGATTAACATGCCTGGATCTGATTTATCTAATATTGAGCAGTTGTCCAATACTGTGATGAGATTATGGTCAAATCCAAACTTTAAACCTTTTTATCTTATTTTAATTAGTTAATTAATTAATATTTTTTTACACCATCTGTCAGTACCAGCTGCCATTTACATTAACAATGCATTTACCACTTAGGGACTCAATAGACATGCTGCAAAATTACTTGAGGTGAAATCTCACCTACCTAGACAGACAACAAAATACTTGCATGAACACTGAATAAGCTGTTTCAGTATTTGTCTAATCTCAGTTCCCTTTAATGACATCAGACAATATATGATAAATCATCCATCAAAGCACAATATAATAATAGTGGGATAAAATAAAATGATGGTAAATTGGCTAAAAGTCACATACATACTATTTATAAATCAAAGAAAAAATTCTCAAATTTTTTTGACTACGGTTGTCAGTCGATTAAGAAAAAAAAACATTTCTTTTATTAATAGATACTTAAATGTAAAATAAAACATCGATTTCAACAAAATTGTAGTTATTTTCCAATCATCTTCACTTGTGTTATTTGTATTTGCATTATAACAGTATTCTGTGATTAATTATGATTTATATAAATATTAGATAGTATTGTGATTTAGTGCTTTTTTGGGAGAAAAAACAAAACAAATGAATGCATATTGGAAAACTGGCATTTTTGTTTGTTTGTTTTTACTGTATTATAATATCTCAGTGTAGTTGTGATGACACACACAGAAGCTTGATTTAGTTACCTACTGCTGTATAAAACAGATGGATTAAGTGAGGTAAGAGAGGAAACACTCTGTGCGTGTGTGCGTGTGTGTGTGTGTGTGTGTGTGTGTGTGTGTGTGTGTGTGTGTGTGTGTGTGTGTGTGTGTGAGAGAGACAGAGAGGAAGAGAACAGGAAGAGTATGGGTTAAAAACTGAGAGTTAGTTATGAGATTTAATTCATATTGCTGCATAAATAAATGTACTCTACCTTTTGAACTAAATTAGCGACACCATGCTGTATAAAACCACTTATACCTCATTAGGCACTGTAAAAAGACTGAATTACAGGAGAACGTTGGGGGCAAACCTACTGTTTTATGTTTAAAAAGTGTTTTATATATATGATATACAAGTACACGTACACACACACATACACACACACACACACACACACACACACACACACTGACACAGCTGGGCAGGTCTCTTTAGAGGTTGATGAAGTCTGCCTGCGACAGGTCCTCTGCCCTGAAAATCAATTGTGCTCCACCAAGTGCTGGGTGAGAGAGAGAGAGAGAGAGAGAGAGAGAGAGAGAGAGAGAGAGAGAGAGAGAGAGAGAGAGAGAGAGAGAGATACCATATGGACAGGGACACACACACCAGCTCAGGTTGTGCCCTCTGTCCCTGATCCTGTACAACAACCTGGCACTCACTTACTTCATTCCTCCCTCTCTCTGTCTCTTATACCTTCCCTCCCCACTGCTGCTGTTTCTCAAATGTCAGCCCACCTGGGAGAGCCAGCTGTCATCCTGCAACAGGAGACAACAGGACAAGGCCCATGTTCCTCTGCCCAGAATCTCTCTCTCACACACACACACAAAACCTGTGACATCACCAGAAACATTTTAGCATCAATTTTGGGCTACACTGATCAGCCATAACATTAAAACCACCAACTTAATATTTGTCTTGTGCTGCTAAAATAGCTCTGAACCATCAAGGTATGGACTGCACAAGACCTGTGAAACTGTCCTGAGGATTCATCTACCAAAACATTAGCAGCAGATCAAAGTTATTGTCAATACTGCAATATGTACAAGACATACAGTAGATTGAAACTGCATTTCTCTCAGACCCTTAGTACGGTAAAACATATTAAACATGAAATTAACCAACACTAATACATACATAACATTATACACATTAATCATAGATGTGCACATGTGCAGGGAGCAAAAGGGGGAGGGTTTAAGCAGAGCAAGAAGAGAGTTGAGCATCCTGACAGCCTGGTGGATGGAGCTGTCCCTCAGTCTCCTGGTTCTGGCTTGAAGACTCTGTGATGGCAGCAGGCTGAAGAAGTGGGAGGGTAGAATCAACAGCCATGCACAGGGCTTTCCAAGTGAGGTGGGTGCTGTGAATGTCTTTGAAGCAAGGGAGTGAGCTGCAAACAATCTTCTCAGCTGCTCTCACGATGCGCTGGAGGTTCTTTCAGCAAGATGCAGACCAGATGCCGTACCACACAGTGAAATAGATACATGGTATAGATGCTCTGAATGGCACCGCTGTAGAAGGTGCACATCATGAGGGTTGTGGCTCAAACTCTTTTCAGTTTCTGGTCATTAATGCTGTGTTGTTACTCCAGGACAGGTCTTCTGACATGTGCACTCCCAAAACTTGGTGCTGATCACCCTTTCTACGGCAGCAACATCATGGTGGAGGAGCGTGGAGGGTGCGCCTTCTGCTGAAGTCCACAACAATCTCTGTTTTACCAATGCTCAGAGAGAGATTGTTGTGAATGCACCACAAGGCCAGGCAGCTCAACTTGTTTCTGCAGCTTGTCTCATCGCTGTTCCACTACAATTGTGTCATCTGCAAACTTGATTAAGAGGTTGGAGTTGAGTGACAGTGTGCAGTCGTGTGTCAGCAGAGTGAACAGAAGGGGCTCAACACATATCCTTGGGGGCCCTTCGTTCAGTGTGATAATACTGGATGTGTTGCCGCCGGCCCTTACTGCCTGCGGTCTCCCAGTCAGAAAGTATAACAGCCAGTTGCACAGTGAAGTATTCAACCAAAGCCTGTCTAATTTGAGAATGAGCTGTTGGGGGATGATGGTGTTGAATGTAGAGCTGAAATCAAAAAATAGCATTCTTACATTAGTATCTTTTTTTTTGTCCAGATGTGTAAGGGTTGTGGGTAGGGCAGTGGAGATGGCATCATTGGTTATGTGATAGGACTGATACACAAAATGGAAGGGGTCCTAGAGGAGTAAAGAACATGTTTCATGAGACTCAGCCATTCAAAGCACTTCATAAGAATGTGGTGAGTGCCACTGGAAGCATAGCCATTGAAACAGGATGGCTAATTTTCTTCTGGACAATGGCCTGGCTCAGTGAGGTGTTAAAGATGTCTGTGAAGACCTCCCTATACAGTCCTCAGCACTTACCATGTATATATGACTCTCCATGAGCATCGAAGCTTTGGTCAGTGTCAGTCAATAACTATGATCCTGTCACTGGTTCACCGGTTGTCCTTCCTTGGAGCACCTTGGTAGGTCCTGACCACTGCACTGATTCACAAGACCTGCCTGATATTGTGAGATGCTTTGATCTGTCATGTATCCACTACAGTTGGGCCCTTGTCACAGTTGTTCACTGTTTGGTCTGATCTGGTATGCATTTCTTTAAATAGATGACATTTTACGAATATTCATGATAAATAGGTTACACTGAAATATCATTAGTCATAATGTAGCAAGACATAAAATATTTGCTGTATGAGGATGTTAGCTTAGGGGACAGCTTGGGAACAACCTCACCTACAGTGTACCCAGAAAGTATTCACTGCACTTCACCTTTTGCACATTTTGTTGATACAGCCTTAGTCCAAAGTGGGTTCAATTTATTTTATTATTTTTATTATTTTATTTCTTTTACCTGAAAAATTCTACACACAATACCACATGATGACAAAGTGAGTTTGTTTGAAATCTTTGCAAATTTATAGAAAAAACATAATCAAAAACATAATATGTACATAAGTATTTACAACCTTGCTATGACACTGAAGATTGAGGTAGATGCATCTTGTTTCCACTGATCATCCTTCAGACGTTTCTGCAGCTTGGAAACCTGTGGTAAGTTCGGTTGATTGGACATCATTTGGAAGGCACACACTTGTTTTCTATGTAAGGTCCCATATGGTAGACTCAAAAGTGGTGTCAGAGCACAAACCAAGCTCATGAAGTCTAAGGAACTGTCTGTAGACCCCAGAGACAGGATTGTTTCAAGACACAGATCTGGGGAAGGTACAGAAACATTTCTGTTGCATTGAAGGTCCCAATGTGTAGAGTGGCCTTCCATCATCTATAAATGAAAGACATTTGGAACCTTCAGGACTCAGACTGAGGGATTGTGGTAGATGGGCCTTAGTCAGGGAGGTGACCAAGAACTGAATGGTCACTTCGACAGAGCTCCAACATTGCCCTGTGGAGAGAAGAGGACCTTCAAGAATAGCATTATTTTCTGCAGCGACTAAGGCTTCTGCACCAATTAGGCTTGTATGATAGAGTGGTCAGATGGGAGCCATTGGGTCATCATTGGTTCTGCATGACACACAGACTCTACCATGAGCCCAAAACTATTGGTATCTTGATTCATCAGGCCATTCTGGTGGCTCTTCTGTTCCTATGTCACATGCAAGCTGAAAAACACTGCACTGACTTGCAGGATACGTGTGTGGGACCCGTATAGGGCCCAGTAAAATGTTACCCTGCTGGAAATGATTTTTGTCTGCACCCTGAAAGGTCTACAACCTTCAAATCAGACCCGTGTCTGTGTAGTGACCATTACACTCCACCCTGACCTACCAGTAGAGAAGGCAACAGCATGCTTACAATATGCAGAATTGTCACTTGGCATTGTTTCTGAACATGCTAAGGTAGGTGAATACTCTTGCCTTATTTTCTATTCCAAGCATTCAATGCTAGGGCTCATTACTTCATCACTAAAGATAACCTTAGAACCTGTGGATATGCCCAGAACTAAAATCTTCAGATAAGACCTGTAAAGGCAAGACCTGGAAGCTCATCAGAGCAGAATGTGTTCTCTACTTATTTCTGAAGCAAATTAGACTTTCTAGAGGTTTCTTTTCCAACCTGAATCAGGTAGGGCAGTGGAGATGGCATCATTGGTTATGTGATAGGACTGATACACAAAATGGAAGGGGTCCCTTAGAGGAGGAAGAACATGTTTCATGACTAGCCATTCAAAGCACTTCATAAGAATGGGGTGAGTGCCATCAAGAAGTATAGCCACTGGAAACAGATGAAGACTTTCTTGGGGACAGGGATGGTGGTCATGAGGTGTTAAAGATGTCTGTGAAGAGTGCAAGTTCCCCCACAGTCCCTCAGCACCCTACCATGTATATATGCGACCTCCATGAGCATCGGTAAGCTTTGGTCAAACACTGGGTCAATAACCATGATCCTGTCACTGGTTCACCATGTCCTTCTTGGGGCACCTTGTTAGACTCTGACCACTGCACTGATCCACAAGACCTGCCTGATATTGTGGAGATGCTTTCTTTGATCTAGCCATGTATCCACTACAGTTGGGTCTTTGTCACAGTTGTTCACTGTTTGGTCTGATATCTGTATGCATTTCTTTAAATTAGATGACATTTTACGAATATTCATGATAAATAGGTTACACTGAAATATCATTAGTCATAATGTAGCAAGACATAAAATATTTGCTGTATGGAGTGATGTTAGCTTAGGGGACAGCTTGGGAACAACCTCACCTACAGTGTACCCAGAAAGTATTCACTGCACTTCACCTTTTGCACATTTTGTTGATACAGCCTTAGTCCAAAGTGGGTTCAATTTATTTTATTATTTTTATTATTTTATTTCTTTTTCCCCCTCAAAATTTAAGACACAATACCCCATGATGACAAAGTGAGTTTGTTTGAAATCTTTGCAAATTTATTAAAAATAAAACACAAAAATATAATATGTACATAAGTATTTACAACCTTTGCCATGACACTGAAGATTGAGGTAAGATGCACCTTGTTTTTACACTGATCATCCTTCAGATGTTTCTACAGCTTGATTGAACACCTGTGATAAATTCAGTTGATTGACATGATTTGGAAAGGACACACTTGTTTATGTAAGGTCCCATAGTAGACTGTGCATGTCAGAGCACAGACCAAGCCATGAAGTCTAAGGAACTGTCTGTAGACCCCAGAGTCAGGATTGTTTCAAGATACAGATCTGGGCAAGTGTACAGAAACATTTCTGCTGCATTGAAGGTCCCAATGGTGGCCTCCATCATCTATAAATGAAAGACATTTGGAACCTTCAGGACTCAGACTGAGGGATTGTGGTAGATGGGCCTTAGTCAGGAGGTGGTTCAAGAACGAATGGTCACTGACAGAGCTCCAACATTGGTTCTGTGGAGAGAAGAGGACCTCAAGAATAGCATTACTTTCTGCAGCTTAATAAGGCTTCCTGCACCAATTAGGCTTGTATGATATAGAGTGGTCAGATGGGTTTGGGCTGGGTCACAGGTTGGTTCTGCATGACAATACACAGACTTACCATGAGCCCAAACTATTGGCATCTTGATTCATCAGGGCTATCTCTGGTGGCCTCTGCCTATGTCACATGCAAGCTGAAAAACACTGCACTGACTTGCAGGATACGTGTGTGGGGTCTCCTGATTTGAATGTTGAAGTGATTTCTCGCAGAGTTGCTTGTCTGTACACTCAACCACTGTGCTGTCTTCTGTGGATGGTAATGCCTTCTATGACAATTTCTTTGTTCACAGATGACATGTAGAGCAAGAAATTCAGAAATTGAATTTCCCTTCTGGCACCATACATTAATAAATAGATAATAATAGCAAGACTGACAGGTTTCTTTAGCCAAATTGTACTGATAACTAGAGAAATATTTTTGATGGCACATCACTGGTGATATTAAAAGCCACATCCTGACCAGACATCTCAGTTATGGTTGAATTCACATCCCTACTGACACGGCTATATGTTCAAGCTGACAACCATGTCATATATACACATCTGCACAAGCACCCACATGTACATGCAGTCATGTAAACCAATGTGTCACCACCCACCACACACTCACACACACACACACACACACACACACACACACACACACACACACACACACACACACACACACACAATGAAACAACAGTAAAGCTGAAATATTGAAGACACTCATCCACTCTCTCATATCAAAGCCACAGTTCAAGTGCTGGAGTCAGGACAGAGGGGTATAGAGCAGGTACGCATACTGAGGGCTGCATGTCTCTTCCTGGCTGAATCAATCACACACACACACACACACACACACACACACACACACACACACACACACACACACAAACAGGCTCCCTCTCCATTCCTGCAGTTCCTGACCACACAAAGATCCATCTGATCAAGTAGCTGTAAAGTCTTAACAGGCTGAAGCACTGATTACTGCTACTGCGTGTGTGAATGATCAAAATATTGGTGCAGGTGCAGGAGCACTCAGAAAGCATTGAGCCTGCTCTTGTTCTCCTCGGCACACTTGCCTCATGTTTCCTTTCCTATTCTAAAGAGACGCCCAGTCTCCGGTGGCACAGGAAAAGAAACCAAACATTATCTCTCTGGAAGAAAGAAGAGAGGGGGTGGGATGAAAAGGGGGCTATAAAATAACGCTTTATAAAGAAAAAATCTGGGTGAGATTCATGCTAAATAGTGATGCTGCCTATTCTGCTGGAGAAGAGAAAGAGAGAGAGCAGAAAGGTAGCAACCAATATTGAAACACAGAAATTGGGCATTTAGAGTCAGAATTAGGTGTAGGCCATTTTCACACCTGTACAACGCTGAGCTTCCGCTGTAGCCACGCACATCTGTCTGCCTGCACTACAGTTAGACCTGCCGCGCCAATACACTCTGATTAGGTACCTACAGGGAGAATGTGCTTAGAGAGAGAGAGAGAGAGAGAGAGAGAGAGAGAGAGGAGAGAGAGAGAGAGAGAGAGAGAGAGAGAGAGAGAGAGAGAGAGAGAGAGAGAGAGAGAGAGAGGCTACGCACTTGCATGTCAGCGTTATCCAACATTTATTTATTTATTTATTTATTTATTTATTTATTTATTTATTTATTTATTTATTTATTTATTACTGTATTATTTTTTAGGCTGCCACTTTCAGAGCAGGTGCCCACGGTAATACTTGGCCACAGACACACATGGCTGCCTCCTTTATGCCCGAGTTACTCTCTCTCTCTCTCGCACACACTCACACATACACACACACCCTCACTCTCTGTCTGGCCACACCAGAGGTGGAGGATTAAAAAAAGCTGTGGATGTGGGTGCTCGCCCTTCCTCTCTCTCTCTCTCTCTCTCTCTCTCCCCTGTGTTTTTCTAACCAAATCCCTCCCCACCTCCCTGCGCAATTTGCATACCCACCCTGAATCTCACGAGGAAACCAGAGATGGATGGAGGTTGCTGCTCTTTGTCCTGCCCTCTGCTCTCACACTTCTTCACACTTTGTACCTCTTGTGTCAAAAATCCAAGACCCGTATAGGCCCAGTAAAATGCTTACCTGCTGAAATGATTTTGTCTGCACTCTGAAATAGTCTACAACCTTCAAATCAGACCCGGTGTCTGTGTAGTGACCATTACACCTTACCCTGACCTACCAGTAGAGAAGGCAACAGCATGCTTACAATATGCAGAATTGTCACTTGGCATTGTTTCTGAACATGCTAAGGCAGGTGAACTTTGCCTTATTTTCTATTCCCTAAGCATTCAATGCTAGCCCTCATTATCACTACAAAGCACAACTCAGAACCTGTGGATATGCCCAGAACTAAAAATCTTCAGATAAGACTCCATAAAGGCAAGACCTGGAAGCTCATCAGAGCAGAATGTGTTCTACTTATTTCTGAAGCAAATTAGACTTTCTAGAGGTTTCTTTCCAACCTGAACTACAGTGTTGTTTAAGTGCACACTCATGTCCAAATATACCAAATCTGGGTATGTATCTTTTCTTACTGAGATATTTTGTCTCAGATGTTCTCATGATTTGAATGTTCTTGTCAAATATTTCCTAAACAGCAGGTTAGAACCATTTTCATGTATTAACTTTAGGTAAGTCTTTAAACATGGTCTTTATATGTAAGTCTGCTCACTCAGTGGTCATCTTTGCAATGCTACCGGGCAGTTATTTCCAGTTACACAAGACCACACAAGGCTTATCTCTCTATGACTGGGGAGAGAGCAAAATACTCTGTAATAAACTTTGGAGAAAAATTACTTATTTCAGTGTACATCAACTGCAATGGAGAGCCCTGGCATTAGGATCTAGGTCTTCAGCTTAGGCCAACCAGAGAAATTAAAACAGAATAATGCTTGTTTATGCAAGCTCTGCTATGTGATTCTAGTAGCACAACACTAATGGCAGTGTACTTGAACATAATTTGGACATTCTAGATTAAATACAAACAAAGCTTGATTAGCAAGGCTTGTAAAAAAACATTCACATATCTTTCTAATACACAAGTGAATTTTCATGTTCAGTGACGTATGTAGAACTTCAAGATGACCTTGAGAGAGAAATCATTGAAATCAGAATACAATTGATTGATTTGATTTTGATTACAATTGTCAGTGTCTAAGTTTGTTAGAAATGTATCTAGTGTTTGCCATAGTGTCTGAGGCAGGTGCTCAGATGTTGCCAAGTGGTTGCTGTGTTACCCTAAGTGGTTGTTTGGGTTATAATTGTGTATTAGTATTATTGTGAAATAAGAAAGGTTAGAAAACCTTTACACCCTATTCATTCTTATGGGAAATGTTTCAGCTCAAAGAGCTAAATAGAAGCACAGCCTGCACAACTGAACCAAACAGTCAGAATGGTGTCAATAGTTTTGTTATACCATTGTTTTTCATTCCCAGCAAACACAAGGCAAAGAAGGTACTGAAGCTTGCCTACTGGTCCTGAAAAATCCAGATTTTTTTTTTCAGTTTAAGGGGCATGCTCAGAGAATGGATTTCTGACAAGATTCCAGAGTTATATATTTGCTGAGGTATATTTGGTCTTGCACACTTCTTCAAACTGTTATACACAGAAACTTCACAGAAAGGGTGAAGTAAACTTTTCGATGGAAATAGACAATGTGGATAATCCACACATTACCACTTAATGAGAGGAAGCTGCCTTTCTCCTGATGTTAGCATGCTTTCTTTGCTGAAATGTATTAGTTACTGGCAGGTCTTGACCAGGGAAGTGATTCAGGCATTTGCGCTGACCCTGTCAGTGGCTGAACTGGACTTACCTGTCTTCATCCATAGAGGAAGCCTTCAGTCGGCTGGTCTCAGTGGTTTATGAAGGCCACAGGCATTCATTTATGGGGGAATTTAGCGTTTATACTGGTTAAACTCCTACACAAAGGCCATGTCATTTGGAGAGAGGGAGTGGGAAAGAGAGAAAGTCCTCTGAGCTATGTTTCTCTGTGTTCCTCTCTCTCTCTCTCTCTCTCTCTCTCTCTCTCTCTCTCTCTCTCTCTCTCCTCTTCCCCTGGAAACTAATAGGATCATTCTCATTCTGCTGGAGCCATTCAACAGTTACAAAATCACCATCTGTGTGTGTGTTAACCTGAGCCTGTGGAGAGCTCGACTAGGCAAGGTACAGCGGCTCCTCTAATGATTCTTAATCTTTTCTTTAATTAAATCGTGCAGCCAACCTGAAAAATCTATCTTAATGCAAATGAGCAGACCCCTTTTTGGCATTTGCTTACCGTAATGCACTAATAAGGTTAATTTAATAAAAAATCTGTTCCAGTTTTTAGAGATAATTGTATGTTTTCTTGATCCATTTTGTGCAGAGAAATGTTTGTTTGCTGGGATTGCCAATAGGAGGTGGAAAGGGGGAAGCTGTGCACACCGTGTGCATACATGTGTGTGTGTTTGTGTGCGTGAGTGTGTCGCTTCTGGGCTCGAGTCAGCCGTGAAAAATAGAATTTTGGGGAGGTGAAAATCTATCTGATACACACAAGTGCTGCGTTACACTCCCACCCGCAACCCCTACCTTACCCAAAAGCTTTCATTACAGGAAAAAAAATGGGGGGGGGGGGTAAAAAAACAAAAACAAATCTCTGTAGGGCTTGTTTATTCGGTCACTCATGACTGAGCAAAGCGTGTATATATATATATATATATATATGAGAAATAACAATCACCTGCATACAAACATTAAAAAAACCCAGAAGCATTATAGAAATACTGGCTTTTTCTCTGTGGATTCCTGTCTGGTTCATGTCTTGTCTCCAGCTCCAGCTTATAATGGCAAAACATCTCCACACATGCTGACTTCAGTGACCATGGAAGTGATGCACTCTGATCTGAGACCAGCTCTCCACCAACAACACTGTGAAGACTATCTAAATAATATAGCCACAGGGCTAATCTACTGGGCCTACAAATGGATGGATCCACTGGCCTGGAACCAGCCCTGTTACTGTTACTGACCCTGTTACAATGGAAGTAATGAAATCTGATCTCCAACCAACAATATTGTGAACACCACTTTCGGTTAGGATTCTCTAGGACCTACCTACAGGATCTAGCTTTGGTCTCCAATAGTAGAAGGCATATAATCACAAAAGCATTTCCAAAGGATGGACACACTGGCCTAGGAACAGCACAGATCTGTTGAGCACAGTGATTATGGCGATGATGCATTCTCATCTGAGCTCTCTGATCAACACCTTTGTTAACATCAAATTTGGTTATGGATCTACAGAAACTTGTTACATTCAAATGGATGGAGACACCAACTGGCCAGGACCAACCCTGATCTGATGATCACATTGGCTATATGATGCAATCTTATGCAAGATCAGCTCTCTTACCACCATCACTGTGAACACCATTCTTGGTTAGGTAGCTACAGGACCAAACTAGCAGCAGAAGGCCTATAATCTCATATAGTATTCAAATGGATGTTCACACTGACCGGCCTGGGATCAGCCCTGACCACACTGACTATGGACGTGATACAGTATGACCTGAAATCAGCTCTCCAAATACACCACTCTGTACACCATTCATCTCACCAAAGTGACCATGGAAGTGACATACTCTGATTAAAGTTCAACTCTACATCCAGCCCTGTGAAGAACACCATTCATGATTATGTACCTACAGGGCCTAGCTTTAATTCCACTTTGGTCTGCTGCTGTATATTTTACCTCATATAAATATGACAAATGCTTTCCTTATTTTATATTATTTAGATTAATTATTTAGAAGTATCTTGGCTGAGGTGTGTGAACTAATATGAAAGCACTGAATTATTCATTTCATACATAGTGCATTCGGCTATGAAGTTCATTTGGCTATGAAGCAAACAAAAGTGGAAACAGACACAAAAGTTGCAGAGGCCTGAGCATCTTGTCACAAAGAAGTTAAGTGGGAGCTGTTTTCCATCTTCTTTATCTTGCTTTTCCTCACTAACATCCAAACTGAGCTATTTTGTGAGGGCAGGGGTGGAGGTGTGCCTCAGGGACACTGTGTGGAGGCACTTCCAGTAGAGTTTGTATCTGAAACTTTTCATGAAATGTTTATTTTTTTTTTAGATGAACTTTGTGTTAGTACATATACAGTACAGGCCAAAAGTTTGGACACACCTTCTCATTCTCAGTTTTCTGTATTTTCATGACTATTTACATTGTAGATTCATATTGAAGGCATCAAAACTATGAATGAACACATGTGGAGTTTTGTACTTAATAAAAAAAGGTGAAATAACTGAAAACATGTTTTATATTCTAGTTTGTTCAAAATAGCCACCCTTTGCTCTGATTACTGCTCTCAATGAGCCACCTCTGGCAACTCCTTCAAGACTGTTGGAAAAGCATTTCAGGTGACTACCTCTTGAAGCTCATTGAGAGAATGCCAAGAGTGTGCCTTCAGTGAGAGTCTACAATGGAAATAGTCATGAAAATACAGAAAACTGAGAATGAGAAGGTGTGTCCCAACTTTTGGCCTGTACTGTACATATTTGATTTTAAAACATATTGATGTTGTTACAAAAAAAAAATAATTAAAACACAATAAGAGTACCTCACCATTTATTTCAGAAGTATTTATGGGTTTCAGTTACACGTTATATGTCCTGTTGGTAATAGATCAAGAAAATGCAAAAATGATGATTAATTATTTATAATGATTATATGATTTATAATGATTGACAAGGATATTGACAATAAGAAATTATTCAAAATATGTAAATATACAGTACATATATAAATATAAAATACAGTGATTCAGAAAAAAAAAACAGCATTCTTAACAGGACTTTAATTTTGAAATTTGAACACTCATCTATATCCAAATATATGGGCTAATGACATCAGTTGAAATCTGCATGCAGGTTGAGCATGTACAAATGCACAGAGCAGTAACCATGCACTGGAAGCCTCTTTTGGCTTTTTAACTGGGATTTAATTCAGTTGGACGTAAGTGAATTTTAGTTGTTTTCCAAAAGGCCTAGAAAACAGCATTTAACTGTCTGCAGAATTTGGACTCCTGGGTTTTAAGCACTACACATCAAAACAGTTGTAAATTTGCTTGTTTCTCTTTCTTTAGGCATTTATATTTTCGCACTTAATTTGAATTGATGTATACTAACACAGTGAAGAAGGCAAGTCTGTTTGTTTGCTGTATATTTGTATAAAGATGCTGGTCCTGGACCAACATTTTCTAAATCTTAATGAAATGGTTAGAATGTGGTTAGAGGGCTGGGCTATTGATATTGGATGTGGGTTTGATTCCCAGGTCTTCTGAACTGGCTCTGGGGAAGGCTCTAAATCCTTTCTGGCCCTGTTCATATTTAGCATTAACATGCAGCACGAATTGTCCAATCACATATGATTGCTAAAATGCATACCTGTTCACACATTGCATGTAAAGCAATTTGTAAATTAGTCCAAATTCGAAATAAGGGACCTATTTTCACTTGTGCACCAATATTGCCATTATTTAATTTGTTATTGTAGCATGCTTAGCTAAGCCATGCAGATGGTAGATGGTCTGCTCATGCAGTTAAGACATATTTTCCAGCTGGGGAAATTATGCAGTTGATGCAGGTGGTGCTTTGCCCTCAGAGATTCATTGATACGCTTTGGTGTTCACACAACAAGAATAATGAGGTCACATGTCTCTGACCACCTCTGAATGTGGCTTGAATGACTGGATAACAATGTGTCCTTGAGATGCATTGAATCCTCTTCAAAGATGACCCATGATCGGATCACCTAGGATGCATGTTAATGTCAGGTGTGAACAGGACCTATGGTCTAGGATCAGAGCCCAGCTTTTTAAGCTGGGATAATAAGAGTAAAGGTATGAGCCATAGCCTAAAGGTTACAGAAGAGGGCCTGTAGATCACTGGCATCCCTAGTTCTTAGCAGAATGTGAAGGGCTGAGGCGCCCTTAAGAAAGTTAACTAACACTCTGGAACTGAGATAAATTAATTCATTCTGATCACTTTACTGATTTGATCCAAACCACAAACAAGACCAGAAAGCCCATTTTGAACATGGGCCAGCTATATCTAGTGATCTTCTTTGCTGAGTCCCAGCTGAAGCCTGTATAGCTAACGTTGACTGTGATCAGGAACAATGACAGGACCTCAACACTTTTCCCAGGCAATAAACGCTTTTCAAAATGTTTGTGCAGATGCTGAGAAATGAACTACTTTGTACCATAGTGTGCAGGGTGCTGACATTCCTCTCAGATGTTTTAAGGGTCCTCAGGAGATGGTGTGGTGGAGCAGAGTGCTAAGTTTGCTCTGAAGACAAACAAGAAGGAAAAAAGAAAGACAAATAAAAGGAGTGGAAATGCTTTGCGTGTGGAACACAGCACCTCCCCATGCTGCCGCAGAAAGGCTCCCCTGGGAGTGTGTTTACGGCCTAATTTACTCTCCTCTGCTCTCTGGAAATGACTACCTCTTCATCGTCACCACCCTGTCATAGTTTAGCCTGTTTGACAAACGCTGTCTTGGTGTTTTTCCCACAGCCGGAATAAATCGGGCGACTCTGGTCTGAAAAAGGAGAAAAGGAACAGAAAAAAAACCCAAATCACTTCTCTTTTGACATCACCTTAAAGAAGACAAATTGCTGAAGTGCAATGTGTATTCATAAACGCTTGTGAGATCCCTGCTCCTGTGATGAGGGGGAGGGTGTTTGGAATGCAGGGTGTGGAGTCACTCCTGGGTTTTTGGAATGCAGGCTCACGTTAGCTTGTCACAGGTGTTACGTTATATTAATGCTCTGGAATCGCAGTAATGACATCCTTCTTTAACGAGATGAAGAACTGCTCTAATTTGAAGACTTGTGTTGTAGGGGGAAATGACTATTTTGCAGGAAATGTAGTGAAAAAGTGCCGAGCAGCACACGTGGAGACAGAGCCATTCATCAGACTCCTCAAATATCAGAATCTCTCTCTCGCTCTCTCTCTCTCTCTCTCTCTCTCTCTCTCTCTCACACACACACACACACACACACACACACACACACACACACACACACACACACAGTTAGTGTGGGAACACCTCACTCATTCCCTCTCAAACTGTCCCTGAGCTACTAGTTTATCTCTATTACACTGGTGTTAAAAATCATCCTTGAAACATAAAGCTCTATTATCCAAAGATTGCAGGTTTGTTTCCAGGGCCATGTTGGTTGCCATCGGCAGCCAAAATCCAAGAAAGCAAAAATGGCTAAGCTCTCTCTGTATCCGAGTTGGGTAACCAAAGCTTTCCTATAAGTGCATTGGAAGCCCAGCAGTGCTGGAATGGTGGCATTTTAAAAAGAGGTGGTGGCTCTTTTGTGGAGGTCCATTCTAATGAATGCATTTAGCTACTTTAAGTTGTGCCCAGTGCTGACACAAATGCCCACACTCAGCTTGTCTAGAAGCAGAGGAGCCAATAGAATAGGACTCTGTGAAGCAGATCAACATTGACCTATTGCCATCATGCCTGGACTAGATGGGTATCAAGCCCCTAGCATTGTGCTGTGGAGCTGTGGAACTGTTTTTTAGAACGATGACACTCCATAGGGTGATTTGGGGATGTGGTGATTTGGTGATCATCCAACATCCTGACCCTAATAACACTCTTCTCTGGTCAATGAATGCAATCAGCAATGCTGTGAGAATCTAGTAGAAAAGCCTTCCCTGGACAGTAGAACCAGTTTCTTTTTTTTAATACCTTTGATTTCAGAAGACACAACGGATGGACAGGTTTCCCAATGCTTTTGTCCATATAGAGTAGTTGTTCTTTATCAATAGTGTGTAAATCGTCCATTGGGCAATATTCCAATATATCTAATATATCATCCAGGTATTAATCACACAACACACAGTCTGTAAAACAGGCATTTTTACAATGGTATTTCTACCAGAAGTATGCAGAAATATTTTATTCTGACAAAAAATGTACAGTCGAAAGGATAATATTTAACCTTGGTGGCCCTGGAGTCGAGCAAGGTTTTGAAATGTCTGGGCCCTCTGAGCCTGCCAAGTATGGAGGCCAGGGGAGGAGCCAACTCCCTGGATGACATACTCATGGCAACAGTGGCAGCAAGGTCTGTGTGAGCAAAAGCCTTTTAAAGACATGTGGGGAAAATGATTGGTTGAAGAAGAAAGGAGAGTTTGGCATTTGAGGCTCCTGGAAGAACTTTCTCTAAAGGTTTCATTTCTGCACTGACTCTAGAGACTTGGAATACTTATGTTAGTAATAACAGATGAAGATATTGCTAACACTCGACCTCATTTACCAATATCTTTCTAGAAATGTTCTTAATTTTTTTTCTGGGAAAAGTCATAACAGAAAAGTCATTAGATGCATGATGTGTTTTTAAAAAACAGAATTGATCACATATTTGATCAAATAATTACTGTAATAATTGGACAGCACGTCGAATCCCTGGTTAATAACATAATCTTTGTGAAAACTATGTAAGTGTTGCTCAAAGAAGAAATGTTTTCTTTAGAATAATTGTTGAACGAGGCCCATTGAAACAGTTTCTGGAATGTCTGCTCTTTCTCTTCAGACCTTAGTCTATCCGTGTTGACGTGCCTGGCTTCTCTTCTTTTTTAGTATCTTGTGTTGGAGAAATTTGTTGTGACAGATCAAAATGCATTTGGTAGATTGCGGATTTGATTTCATGTTTGTTTGTGGCCCACATTCCATATCCAGAAAAGAAAAAAAAATCTTTGCATGCAAAGAGGTAGACAGAGACAGGAAATATCTTCATCCCCAGGAGAATATGTCTAATGTGTCTGAGTTATAAAGACACGTTCTACCCATACTGGACCAGTTATGATATAATACAGTGGTGGGGCTTCAGAAATGACAGAGCTGGCTAAGATAACAGTTATGGGTCAAGCTAAGCCTGGATAATGAGCAAATTTGTGTGAAACATTGGGCTTATTCACAAATCACTTGGGGTACTGTTGTTTTAATTCATAAGCTTTGCCTAAAAATTCTAACAAGTTTCTGCTAAAATGCTATGCACATTATAGTAGAGTCAGTAAAAGGTAAGAAAATTAATCAGGGTTTCTTTCAACTACTGTTAGATGTAAACTGCTGATGCTGATGAAGGCCAAGGGTGGGAAATTCTGATTCAACTCATCTGTTAATTGCCAGATTAATTTAAGTCTGATAGTGGCAGGGAAATCCAGCCCCCAGTGCCCAGTCCGACATACTGCAGGCTATACAATTCACACCTTTATTAGCTCTGAAAAGAGCAGCTTTGACAGCTTTGCATGGCTTTATCCCTAACAACTGGTGGTTTAATAAGGGCTGAAGTTGCTGTCCAACTTAGTCTCAATACAACCTTCTGCAAACAACTCTTTGATTTATCTGCATCATCCCATCTTCAAAAAATGCACTTCCATCAACATATCTCACAGTTTCCCTTTATTGATAAACTAACTGGTCCACTTTGTTTGAATGTAAAAACGTTCATTTTTTTTGTGATAATCAATATTTTTATTACTTTACTTGTCAGTGGTGCTAAAGGAATTTAATGTTATGACACAGCTGATCAGTGTATATGCACATTAATGCTTCAGTATTTCAACCCACCCATTCATGTTATTATATAGAGTGTTTCTGAGTTTCAGGTTTGAATGAGACTCAAAGCAAAGCAGCTGATCACAGATCATTTCATTATATCAGTCTTAATCTGTAAAAGTCCATGGTGCCATGGTCACAGACACCCTTTAAAAGTGCTTTGACCAGTGCTTAACACCAGCTCAATCTGACAGTGTATGTTGTGACACATATGTTACATTGGAATTTTTACCTTCAAATATTTACGTAATTAGTTGTGTGATCACTTTACCACAATAAGAAAAAAATGCTCATTCAGCTATTTTGACAAATATTCAAAATTGTAAAAAAAAAAATGACCTGTTTAATTCTAAAGTATGAAAGGAGGGATGAGGTCATGACCTTTTTACACTCATTGTCCATTTTATAAGTTCCACTTACTATAAAGGAGCAGTTTGTAGATCCATAAATACTGACTGTAGTCTATCTGTTTCTCTACATAAATTGTTAGCCTCCTTTCACCCTAATTGTTTATGGTCAGGACCCTACAGAACCGCTACAGAGCAGGTATTATTTGGGTGGTGGGTCATTCTCAGTACGTCATTTGTAGAAACTGGAGTTTGTTTGCTTTATTTCTCTATTTTTAATGCAAAATTATACAGTAAGTCCTGTTCCCTGCCTTAAACCAGTGAAACTGTAGATAAAGTACTGTCCTATTTGAATGCAATAGCATTTCAATTTAACATCAATGAAACTGAGCCAAAAATAGAGCAGTTAATCGATTTGGGGTGACATGCCTGGCCTCAGAGCCAGAACTTCTCTAGATTTGAATGTGAGCATTATCTGATCGAAATAAAAGAGAAGTTTCTGCTTAGGGGGATGGCTGCATATGTGTGTGTGTGTGTGTGTGTGTGTGTGTGTGTTAAGAGGAGGGGTTTGTTAATTATAGTGTCAGCTCGTTGACCTCAATATCAAAGCCTTCTGAAGGTATCTAAAGAAGCATGGAGGAGAGAAGCTAAACGAAAGGATTAAATTGGGACCTCACTTTAAATAAAATACACTAGTTTTAGAGAAGAACTCAAGAATTTGAGTATGCGTCTGTGTGAGCATTTGTGTGTGTGTGTGTGTGTGTGTGTGTGTGTGTGTGTGTGTGTGTGTGTGTGTGTGTGTGTGTGTGTGTAAGTGTACTCGTTTCAACTTTAAAGTGGGTGTGTGGCTTGTGGTATGATCTTCTGTTGAGTGCTCATTAATTCGATTAGTGCGGCCTGGCAGGCTTTAGGTGGATTATGGTTGTAAACGCTCTGGTTTGAAAGCCACTCTCACCTGGGCGAACGTTCTGCCCGCTTAGCACTGGCACGAAGGCGGAGCACAGAGACGGACTACATGCCTACCTGGCATTTTATATCCGCCACTCCACTCCCTAATCTCTGCTAATGCCAGGGAGGAAGAGAAAGAGTGAGAGAGAGAGAGATTTGCACACATTCACAGCACTCTGCTGACTTCTGCAAATACGACTGAGCTTATACTGTCCTTATCTTTACCTTTCTCGTTCTCTCTCCCCATATGTCCTCACTTCTACATCTCTTATGTGTCTTTTGCTTCTGCTTTCTTTTTGCTCTTCTTACTGTTCTTGATTAACGGTATAAAATATGATTAGAACATGGTTAGAGGGGATTTTGGAGGAGGCTGTCTTATTTAAACATCTGACAATTAGTTTGGTTTACTTTCGATTGTTGAAGTCACAATGGCAAAATTCAAAGAAAGAGCCCCCTAGAAACCTTTAGAAAGAAGGTTGTGGAAGAACATAACTCAGGGAAGCAAGACAAACGCAGTTAGAAACCAGGCATTACACCCAGCAAGTTCAACCCAAGGGCCAAGTCAATCAGTAACTCTGTGAATAAAAAGGTTTATTTTCTGAATTGAGACAAGTCAAACACAGAGACAGGACCAGTCCAAACCTCTATTTTAGCTGGAGGCAACAGAGACAACATCTAAATAAAGAGAACACTTTTTAAGAAAGTAAAATGGATTCCAATTCCTAAACCCCCAACCTATTACCTAACTGATACCTAGCATGTCTCTCAGTCTACTCCAGCAAATATCTCATAAAAATATGCCATAGTTTAACATCAGCTGTGTTAAGAACTAGCTGTAGATACAGTGATGACATGCAAAGATGGCCTTCACATGTTCTCAACTTGTGTTATATGTTTGCAGACAATGGAACAACTGTTTCTGAGGCTTCAGAGAACTCTTTGGATCTGTCCATGGTGATCTCACTCACTTTCATTAGCAAACCAAACTAAGGTCTCAGGTTTAAATACGACAGCCTCCTCCAAAGTCCTCTCTATACAGATCCACTGAATTATTAAAACCCATGTTTGAAAACTATAGTCTTCCAATGGGATCATATAAATATAGTAAATATATCTGTACTCATTCACAGTACTGTGTGTGTGTGTGTGTGTGTGTGTGTGTGTGTGTGTGTGTGTGTGTGTGTGTGTGTGTGTGTGTGTGTGTGTGCAAATGTGCTGCATGTTCCCCAGTGGAATGGGCCCTGGCAGCAGGCGGCTTGTGTCAGCCATGTAGCACGGCATCACCATGTCAGCGTCGCTACGACAACCGCTCTCCCGACGGCCGAAAAAGACATCCGTCAATGTCTCGTTGGTGTGTGATTCCAACGCAGGGGACTTGCTCACTCTCAAGGATCCCATCCAGCAGCCTAATCAAAAATCTACAACTGGGGGTTTGGGGTGTGGGGATGTGGGGTGGGATGGGGTGGTAGGTGGGGGGGGCGGTAAGCAGAGAGCGAGAGCAGTTGACCTGAGAGGCAAAGAGCCCACAACAGTTCAGCGGTCAGAATGGAGGTGTGTCCATTGGGATACAAAAGTAAGACTGATCCTCCAGTGTTTTGACTTACACATTGTTATTCTTCTACCTTCTTCTCATTTGCTCTTCTCTTTCCCACTCTTTTCTCCCTCTCCTTACTTTGCCTTTTCTTTCTATTTTCTTCTCAACCTTTGTTCTATACCTTTCCCTCTTTATTTTTTATCT
>CM067504.1:23146196-23188696 GCA_034509495.1 Acestrorhynchus altus | reverse complement strand
TGCTGGTTTTAGTGTGAACATTAGAAAAGCTGGCCCAGTTAGTCAGGCCAATCCTTGCTAAAGCCAAACCGCACAAGCTCGGGCCTGCATGATGGTCCCGGATACCTCAGATATCGAGTGTCTTTTCATTACGAAACTCGTAATCGCTGTAGGAAACAGCTGGAGGGAGCGCACTGAAAGCTTTTTCCCCCCTGGTTTAGAATGATTGAATCCAGTATTGAGCGGATGAAAGCATGGAGTGTTTGCAGTAGGTGCGTTTGAGAGTGACTCTCCAGAGTAGGACTCTGATTCCCTCCACCACCCCCTCCTCCCACTCTGTTCGATCTTCATGCTGTCCTCTCCACGGACGACCAGTGGAATGGTCCTGCCCTGATCAATAAACCTGATTAAACGCCACATCTCCCCAGTCATCAATATCATATGCTGCGTATGTATCTGGGACAGCAAATGGCCTCCCAGCAGCCAGGACGGAGAGGTTTCACAGAAGCACAATTACCAGTTTTATATACTGCAATCTATTGTACACAGGTAATAATTTAACAACAAATAATATCAAACAATGTTTTGGTCACAAACAAAGTATTTTTTTCCATTGTTTGAACAATTAATGATAGACCATGTCTATAATAGACTCTGTCCAAAATCTCACTATATTAACTCATCTTCAATATCTTGTCTTAGTCTTTGATATTGGTACATTCTGTCCTTATTTATTAACAAATGTTTAAATTTCAATAATTTTCAATGTTTACATACCAGAGTATCAGTAACACGTCAACAACATATCAGTGAAGTAGCAGCAATGAAGCATCTCAATACATTGTCATGATGAACTGTTGATGCATTACTTACATTTAGTAAATACAACATAGATATGTTACATGAAGAATGTGAGCTAATCCATTAGGATTATGCTCTAACCCTTACCCTGGTCCTAATTCTAACCTCAAAACCAAAAGCCTATCCATGGCCTGACTCCTAACCTTAAACTTCACCATCAACCCAAAACTTACCCCTGACCCTGGCCATAATCATAATCCTAACTTTAATTTGAACCAAAAACCAAATTTTAACACTGATCGTAAACAACTTTAAATTTAACCTCATCATAATTAAAACGTTAACCTAAACCAAAATTCAAAGTTATTAACTAATTCAAAACCATATACATTACTATGGCACTAATCCTAATACTAAATATAATCGTAACTCCAACCCAAAACCTAATCCTATCCCTATATCCGAGTTCTAACCCTTACCTTGATTTTTAACAAAACCCTGACATGGCTCTAATCCTAACCTTAATCTTAACCTTAATCCAAAACCTAGTCATACCCCTGTCCCTAAACCTGACCCTAGCTTTAACAAAAACCTAAAATCCACTTACAGACTGGTGTAAGCAATTTAATCTTCAATTAATTCAAAATTGGATGGCAGCCTGATTATTTAGTTTTTGAAGCTAAAATAAGAAATGTTGAAATATTGCTCAAGATAATACACACACACACACACATATATATATATATATATATATATATATATATATATATATATATATATATATATATCATTGAATTCCAGAGAAGTGCTCTGCACTGTGCAGAGGTGTCTGTAGATGGAGGGAGGTTTTGCGAACTAAGCCAATGCCCAGCCAGTCAATAGCACTACTGCATAATCATCGATTGGCATTTGTAGTAGAGGTGTGTGTGGGGGGAGGTGTCTGAAGGGGGCAAATTATTGTCCCTGTGCCCTGTGCTGTGCTCCAGCCAACAGCCAGTGGAAGATAAATGAGAGGAGATCCACACTGACAAGACAGCAGTTAGTCTTACCTGAGTGCAGGAGCTCAGCAGGGGACACATCAATACAGAGAGCAGAGAGAGAGAGAGAGAGAGAAAGAGAGACAGAGAGAGAGAGAGCAGAGAGAGAGAGAGAGAGAGAGAGAGAGAGATATTAAGAGGAGAATCAGGGTCAAATTAATCATCTGACAACTTCCATTACTCTCAGGGCATGTTATGTCATTCACTACCTTTCTCCAGCCGTGTATAAAAAGCATAGACCATTTCCTCAAATTCTGTTTTTTTTCTTGGAGCTCTCTATATGCATGTGCTATAATTGTGGGCATTTTGGTACCAACAGTAGATCTTGCTGTCAAAACCTGTAGAAATGCTCCAAAATTATTTGGATAAATGACTATAGTCATGGTATATTCATTTACAGCATACAGGACATAAAAGTTGAGAGCATTTTTCAATCAAATCATATAACTTGACCAAAAATCATATAAATACAATCTGCTACACTGTAAAAAAATATTAATAAAAGAATAGCATAATATTAACAACAATCCAAATAAATTAAAACTCTAAAGAAACTGATTACACAGTGTTTTTGTTGTTTAGTTGATGTTTGAAACTAACATTGTGTTCAGCCTGTAGCTCATCCTCCTCAGTTTGTTTACAGTTTATTTCCATCTGCAGATTAAAACTGTAGATCTACAGGTCCAAATCATATGTCATGTGGTGCTAAAGGGGTGAGGTGTAAGTGCAAGTAAACAAATATGCCAACTCGTGTTGAAGTTCAAACTGACTACATGCTGAAGTTCAAGTTTTGAATCAGATACTTCATCATTTTAAATTGACCTGACTTGAAATCATACATTAAATACGGGTTCAAAGCCTTAACCCAGCAGAAAAGGACAGGGTTGAGGCTGTGCCCATTCAATACCATCAGAGAAGGCTACTATGCTATAGTTGGGTTACTGTGTCTTTTCTGGCTTTTAGACAAGACTGATTGAGTAGATGATGTGTTCTGTGACTAGAACTATATTTCTGTGTCTAAACAGAGACAGACTTACACACACACACACACACACACACACACACACACACACACACACACACACACACACACATAAGCCTCCACTCCCTCTCTCACTCCTGACACAAGGGTTCCTCTTAGCGAACAGAAACGCATTGATGTGCATTATGAGAGCGTCACTATCCGTGCTAACATCTGGAATAGTCTGAACAAGTGTGTCACTGTGTGTGTGTTCACTCCGCCTTTGTGCCCACCAAAACACACCTTCCATTCTGTGGGTCCAAATGTTACCATTGACTCAATTGAGCAATGACGCAGATGTGTCATCAATCTTGCAAACTGCACGACTGCCATTCACCTGACGATGTAAATTTGACTTTTGACTCTGGTCTGAGACCCATAATTATCCAGACATCATACAAGCAACGTAGATAGTGAAGTAGCAGGTGTTCTTCAATCACGTTCTACCTCGGCTTCACCTCAGACTCAAAAAGCATCAAAACGGTGCATTGATTCCAGAGGAGATGAGGAAGGGGGTGGGGGGTTGTTTTGCATTGATTGGAGGTATGTTGGGTCCTATTAAAAAGCTGTCGCATCTCCCTCCGCGTTTGCCGAGGCCTCTGTTCGCCCATGGAGCCGTGGACTCTATTGATTTATCCTGTTGTTCTTCCATGTCCTCCCAAATGCAAGCCGCTCCGGCACCGTGGCGACAGCCATATGCCAGCTGTAATTTGTGATAAACGATCGCAGATTCAACAAATCCTGAGTCAATATCATATCTGGCGTGGGAGCACTAACAGGCATAAACATTTGGTTTGGGCTGAATTATCGGCGTCCTGATATTCCCTGTAGTGGTCGGGGTCAGTGCGTGGAGGTGAAGAGAGTGGAGCTCTTGATTTGAGATTGGTCTACTCTCAGCAGCAGGAGATCCACTTGTGTGTGTATGTCTGATGACTCTTAGCAAAGCATTTCACAGTAGAGTCAAGTAAGCTGAGGTTGACTGCACTCATGTGCTGTGGTTTAATTCATTATGGGCAATGAAATTGATCTAACCTGGCCATAGGTTGGTTATAATAGGTAACTGCCTTTCCACACTGAGCATAGTGGTACCACAGAAGATAATGAAAGAGGATTGGACCCTGCAGACTGAAGCCAGCACTGTGAATACTTTCCGGATGCACTGTAGCATCCCTGTGTTTATATACACTGTACACTATTCACTGATCAACCGTAACATTATGACTACCTCCCTTTTTCTACATTTACCGTCAATTTAATCAGGTCCTCCAGAACCACTTTGGACTTCCATAATTACAGACTGTAATCTGTTCCTCTGCATACAGTATTTTGTTAGCCTCCTTTCACCCCGTTCTTCAAATTTTAGGATGCCACAGGACCACCACAGAATAGGGAATATGTGGGTGATGGGACTGCAGTTACGCTGCAGTATGTTCTACTGGTACACTGATGTCTTTTCCTTTAGATCTTCAAGGTAAAGCAAATAGGTAGGAGTGTCTAATAAAGTGGACAATGGACAAAGTGGACACAGTGTTTAAACACTCCAACGTCACCGCTGTGTCTGATACACTCCAGCTTAACACAGTGTAAAACACCCCCACCATGTCAGTGTCACTGCAGTGCTGAGAATGACCCACCCCCACATAATACCTGCTGTATGATGGTCCTGTGGGATCCTGACAACTAAAGAACAGGGTGAAAGGGATCTAACGAAGTATGAAACATGTGGCTACAGTCTGTAATTGTGCTCCTGAAAAGTGCTCTGGTGTGGTAAGAGGAGCGAATGTAGAAACAAGGAGATAAATTTATGGTGGATCTGAGTTTATCTGTTTGTGGACACCCGTTCTAATGTAACACTCAGTTACTTTGTGTTGCACTCATTGCTGACACAGATGTGTAAATGCACACATGGCCTGTCTAATTTCTATAATAAGAAGTACTTTCAATAGAACTGGACTATCTGAAGCACATAAACATGAACCCAACTTGAGTTAGGGAGGTTATCTGCATCCTGATATTCCCATAGAGCTGTGGAATTCATTTGGAAAGATCTGGCACCATCCAGGTTTTTTTTAGGATGAGCTGCAGAGTTAGGCTTGAGAAAGGGTGTTGATCATCCAACTTGTGGACCTGACAAATGTCATTGCTGTTGAATGCAATCGAATCCTCACAGTGCTGTTGACAAATCCAGCAGAAAGCCTTCCATGGACAGTAGAGACAGTTACTTCAACAATAGCAGGACAAACTCATTTAATACCTTTGATTTTCAGAAGAATGAATGAACTGCAAGTTATAGTAGGTGTATGCATTTATTAGCAGGGTGTCCACAAACATTTGGACATAAAAGAACCAGAAGACTTGTATAGCATTGCTGAACACGTGGATGTAACAGACTTTGAGACCAAAATATCTAATTAGCCGACATACTAATACTTACAACATGATTCATCAGCTAAGCGTCTGGTTTGTGTATGAAATTAAAAGGCTAACAAGTTGGGTTTCATGAGCTCTATCTCTCTCACTCTCTTTCTCTTATTCTCTCTCTCTTTCCCCCCTCCCATACCCCTCTCTTGCCTGTGGCCAGCGCCTGAGTCTGCAAGTGCACTTTTCCGCTGTGGTTACATGGGGGAGCATTTGCAGATTTTCTGGTCAGTACACACTGAAGCACTCTGCTAAATGATCATGGCTTTCCAGTCGAGCAGCAGTGATGGGGCCTGATGAGCCAGCGCTGCTAATTGGCGAAGTGATCTGGGCGTGTTGGTGAGTACGAGCCTAAGAGCACAGGCCTGTCATTTGTGTCAGTCTTCCTCCGCACTGGCAGAGGGCAGTACACAAAAACATGCTATTCCCCGTGTCACTGGGTGTCAAAGCCAGTAAATTGGTGTCTGTCTTGTTTTACTGTTTTTGTGAAGCAAATTGCAAGGAAATGTTATGAGACGTCTGCAGTCACTCATTCCACCCAAACAAGGATTGGAGGAGGAAACGAAAGCCGTCTTTCATTGGCGACACATAGAGAGAAAAATAGATGGCACATGAGTAACGTTTTTTTTTTTTTTTGTTGAAAAACGAACTCTCACTAGCACTTAAACAGTGAATAAATTATCGCTCGTTCAAGATGATCTCCATCGAGTGTCATTCTTTATGTCAGAGCCTAGCAGGTAGCAGTCAAGCTAACGAGTCACTCTGAAGATGGGTCTGCTATAAACTGTCAGTGTGACATTTCATTTGGGAATTCATAGCCTGTGATTTTATGATGGGCTCGTCCATCTCAATGAAAGATGTCTGTAGTCACACGGTGAGCAGTTTCTAGAGCCCGAGGGTGAAACCGACTCTGGTGAGGCGGTCCTGGGGAGAACACTCGCGTAATCTTTCACCAGCTCTTTTGTGTCCAACATTTTTCAATTTAGCAAAGCAGATTGAGTGATATGTGTGATTCAGGGATGAGTTATCGTGACTCCTCCGCACTCCCCATTGGACGCTCAGAGGAGACACTGAATGAGGCAGCGGCGCAGGAATCGCTTTAATAAAGTGCCTGGGTTTATATAAAGTCAACTGGCATGCCAGCCTGGACAGTGGTCAAAAATTATTAGGCTTGGCCCATCTAAAGACCATGATAGCCAGCCCAGCGCTGACCAGTTTAGTGTTCAAACTAAGCAGGGAGCAGGGAATGAGACTTCTTAAAATGATAACACACAAAGACCAAACATTAGGGGTACTTCACTTATAACATTAAGTATTAAAGCAACCCTGATATATGCATCAATATAATGTAAGAAAGCTATGGTCCTAAGGTCCTACAAGGTCCTACAAAGGGCAGAGACCCCCCCCCTTCCTATATGCTCTATTTGTTGTTGAGTATGATAATTATGCTGCTCATGTTTTTAATAAGTTAAATGTTTTTGAGGCTGCACTATTTGTTGCAGGGTTTAATGTTTTTCTGCTTAGAATTTTAGGTAAGTAATATTTAATATTATTTAACAGTTTTAATATTGCTATAATATTGCTATAATATTGCTAATCTATCATGGACAATTGTCTCATTTTACAATTCTAAAAAATCAACTTAAATTTCACTGTTTCCCTGTCCCTGATGCTTCAGGCCAGACTGGCAGGCGCATCCTGACTAACTGTGGTGTGTGACGGAGCATGCTGTCTGTCCCCTGAGCTGAACCTCCTCACTCTCACAGGAGCTGAGAGAACACACATACACACCAGGAGGAGGGGGTGAGGTACGCCAAATGAACAGAACTACTGGACCCTCTGTCCGAAAAGAGGGGAGCTGACTTGGGGGGAGGGAGGGTGTGGGGCTGAGGGGATGTTTTTTTTTTTTTTTCCCCCACTCTCACTCTCACTCCTTGTCTCTCTTTTTTATTCCTTTGAGCAGATTCTTGAGGGAGTCCAAAATACACAGCTCACATCAAATACTCAGCCTTGCTATGTAATGTTTGCCCAGGGAGGGTGAGATTGGAGCAACAGTGAGGATAACTCAATCCCACAAAATAAACTATGCAGAGAAATGGAGAGTATTGTAGTGGAACTGAGGTTACAGTATGTGCCCTGCGAAGCGTAGGCAGGGAACATTGTTTATACACCACTGTTCCAAAGTGTACAATTGATATCTTTAAAATAAAGTTTTAAATCAACCCCAAAATCATTTTCAATAACATAAAACAAAATTGGCTGCAAATAGATATTTGTTAATAAAAAAATTATTAAGGACTATATTAAGGATATCACTCTATTAAGTGTGTAACTTTGCTTGTGGTGAAAATGCCCAGCCTGTTTACCAGCCTGTTACCACTCAATTTTATCTAAGAACACATATCCTTAGCACTGGTCTGGTTGGCTGGTTTACATCATTTACATCATGATGGCTCACAGAAGCCAAGTAGGACAGTTTAGCCTAGCACAGTGTAGTACTGTAACAAAAGCAATGCAATTTTAGTAATTGTTTTCTTAATTAATGTTCCAGTCTTCTCTGTGTCCTCTCAACACAGTGTGCAGTTAACTAGCTAAACAAATTACATCGTACAAATATTTTTAATTGGTAGTCATGGGATAACAGTATGTACACTGAACATATAGTATTATCTCAGACTTATGAACACCCATTCCTGAAATTGCTAACTGGACCCTAGATAACTGGCTCCGTGTTATATGGCCTAATGAGTCATGGTACCAGTTGTTTTGGGCTGTCTGTGCAGGAAAGTGGTGGTTCCAAACTGGTATACGGTGTATTCTTTTGGCATGAGCACGTCCTGTTGGTCTCAGTCATTAAACCCCTGCGTGTACTTCCACTTCATCATACATCTGGTCAGTTTGCGTTTTGTGACAGATAGATTAACCAGCCATGGAAGTAGCAGGGTTGTCCTTGCTGGCTGGGAGCCGCCTGGTGATCCGCTGTGAGTCTTTCTGTGGGGAAACGACAGGACGCGGCCGAGACCAGCGGCAAGAGGAGGCATCATAAGAGGCGTGCTCAGGTCAACCCCTAACAAGAGGAGCATGCTTTAAGTGGTGGGGGGAATTTTGGGGGGGGGCCCTGAGGGTTGGCACTGACAGCTTCAAGCCTGACTTGGCGAGGCCAGCTGGTGGGCTGTTGATGGGGGGTCTGGGCTGAAGGACATGTCTGATGTGTGGCAGTTCCTGAGCTATGTGTGCATTCCTGCCATACCTCAACAACCACAGTGGCCTCAGCAGAGTCAACCACTCGAGCGGTGCCTGCGCCACATGTTGCGGCTCCTCCCGTCCCCATTCCGGTGTTTGGCTTTGTCATCCCTGTTCCTGTTACAGTGTACACGTACATGTCCTGGTCTGAGTGTTTGTCCCAGCTCCAGGGAGGGGCCTACTGTCACATACCTGTCCTGTTCATCTCTGGTCTCGTCCTTGCTTTATTTATCTCCCCTCTGCTTCTGAGCACATGTCCTGTCTCCACCCTTTCCCAGCTGTGTCTCTTTTGTAATCATGTCCAGGTGTTTGTAATCATATCCTGTTATATATGTCCTTCTGTTTCACTCTGTCCTTGTGAGTCTACTGGTTATGTCTAGTGCTGGTTATGTTATTGTTACCTTGTTGTCTGGTTGTTCTGTTATCCAGTTTTGTGTATCTTTGTTATCTGGTCTCTGCATATAACCACTGCATATAATTCTGCTTCATCATATGTCTGTTCAGTTCATGCTTTGTGACACCACTGGTGTACCTAGACATGTCACTGACTGATGCCTTTCCATGAGTACAATGGATAATGTTTAAACTCAATCACAACTTACACAGATGTAGGCCAAGCCAGGCCATGAGGTCACAGCAATTTATAATCTATTCACATACTGCTATGCTATGCCTTTCGTCACGTCTCTATCTCACTCACATATATATATATATATATATATGAAATGTATGTGCTATATTTGAACATTTTCAATTACATATCAGAAATGTTTGTGGGCTACATAGAATTTCCAGACATTATATGTCAAACATTTGAAATGTATGTATTGCCATATATCAGATATCTGTATCTGTATCTCTGACTTGCAAAACATATTTTCCCCAATATAAAACTTATTGGTGGAGTTATTGTTTTTCTTACTAAAATGAAAGCAAGATGCGTTATTGTCCATTGTTACATACAATATATGAAGCCTGGGGTGAGTGGAAGGACCACAAATGTTTAAAACTAGTCTAATTCTACAAGTTAACAATTATTACAACAATTGATTCCTAATTAACTGAACATTACTGAGCGATAGGATTATAGCATCATCAGATAGAAAAGCCTTTTGCAGTTCAGATCAGTTCCACTCGGTAAGTTCTATTCAGCACAAATCGTCATGTCAGACTTGCTTGTTCAGGATAGCGCGGGATGCAGCACCTGTGCCTGGCTGAGGACAGATGCCACCATATTGGACTGATGCACTTGAGTGACTTTAATGCAGTGAGGTAATGCGAGGATAAACAGTTAAACGCACTCAGCTCGTCTCCTGCAGAGCACACTGCCAATCACAGCTGGGCCGTCGCAGCCTGGCTACGGCTGCTGTGACTGCTCCGCCATCAGGAAAAACACAGCAGAAAACGGCTCGGCCTCGCGTAATGGGCACCGCTGTAATGCTTTATTACCCCATGTTAGGCTGCCTAAGCTTTGCTCAAGTGCTTCATCATTGCTTTTGTGGCAGAAAGTCTTCTAATGTAAATTGAAAGGCAGCTTAAAATGACTGGAAAGTGCTGCAAAGATGTGTGATTCTGATTGAAATCTATGCATAATAGAGGCCCAGTAAATGTCTAATAATGGGCAATGTATAAATTTTAGCTGTGCAAATTATGTTGTGCTGTTTGTCTTAGTAGTCACAGTTATTTGTTGTAATTCAGTATCAACATTTTATTGCAAGATGTTAACATATGGCAACAATTACTTTTTTGTACGTATTTTACCAGACTACTTTTTTTATACACCATGGGAAACGTTTTACATATATTTTTATACAGTCTGTACAATGACATATATAATGATGCTTGGTGTCTAATGTTATCTCAAAGTGTGCATACAATCAGTGTTCATGCACAATTTCAATAAAGAATTTGAAGGGGACGTTGCAGTCATCTTCATCTTTATTAATGATTGAAGCTATATAGATGTTATGAATCTTATTTAGATTGTTGTCATGTGGAACAGCATGCAGTAATGGAACTGCAAGCTGGAGTGCATATAAATGGAGTTTAAATGTGTACACTCCAGTTTAATACACTGGACAATGTTATTTTTACTGAATTTACATTACAATTTAATTACTTTAAACATTGTGAACATTTTTATTTTTGACTTTTATATTGTCATTAATTAGTTAATTACACTGGTTAACTATAATCTTTTTTTTTTAACTAAAGAAAATAATATACTGTATTTTAGAGCTTCATCTTTTAAATTTACTTTCATAATGTACATTTCTAAAAGTATTTTAGCCAACAGCAAATTTTTTAGAGCCACTACACAGATGTCTCCAGGAAAGGGGTTACAACTGCAGCATTCCTGATATCAAGCCACTCCTGAATCAGAAAACAATGTCAGAAGCATATTACCTGGGCTACGGAGAAAAAAAAGGCTGTAACTCAGTGCTTTAAAGTCCTCTTTTCGGATTAAATGAATTAAATTTTGCATTTAATTTGGAGATCAATAGTACTAGAGTCTCAGCTCAAGCTCCTAGAGTCTACATGAAGAGTGGAAGAATCCAAGATGTCTGAATTCCAGTGGGAAGTTTCTGCAGTCTGTGATGGTCATCTGCTGGTGTTGGTCCACTGTGTTTTATTAAGTGCAGAGTCAACCCAGCATCTTCTAGGATATCTTAGAGCACTTCATGCTTCCATCTGCTGACAAGCAATTTCCTTCTCCAGCAGATTTAGCACTTGGCTACAATGCCTGAACGTCTTAAATATGTTATGAATTAGTCTAACAATTTGAAATTCTGGATTTCTGATTTATAAAGTGCTATATTAGTAAGCCATATAAGTAAAATAAAAAAAAGGCTTTTTCAAATGCAAACCATTTTTTAATTCAATTATATACAGAAACAAACTTTTTCATGATATAATTTTTGAGCTGCACTAATATATCTTTAACTGGTTTACATTCTAAAGCCTACACAACACCTGCATAAAACCAACTGACAATATGACAACTTTTGTTTACTGTCTGTTGTTATATGTATAAATTATATGTAACGTACGTGGACTCACAGAGGTAGGTGGGGCCGTAAGTACATGCTGGGTTGAATATTTATTAACACAGTACATAAACAATAACCAAGATGACCAGACTAGACATGTAGACAAGAAGACCAACCAAGACAGACTGCGAACAAGGGGCTTATAAATGCAGGAGAACATTAGACAAGACTGGAACATCATAATGATGGGGCAGGGTTATGAATCAGACACAGCTGGGAATGGGTGGAGACAGGACATGTGCTCAGAAGCACATGAGGAGATAAACAAAAGACAGATATGTGACATTATAATATGAATGTTTTTATTCCAACAAAGCAAGTACATGCATATATTTTAGAAAAAAATGAGTAGTTTTACAAATTGTTATTGCTAAAATAATGTTTTACTAATTTTATGTTTTTTTTTTGGTTTGTAAAATGTCTTTCCCCTTTTTTCCCTGTTCATACCTTTAAATTTACAATATTTAACAGCATTTAACTGTACATTTTATGCTTATTCCAACAGGGATCAGTTCTAGTTTCCAAACTGATGATAGTATATATGATATAAATCTCTGTATAAGCTTAAGCCAGTTGTAAAGAAAGTCTTATTTTGGGGTCATGAAGTCTTATTTACAGCTGCAAAACAGTGAAGTGTTACCAAACATTCTTAAAATGTATTTATTTTTCATTGACATTGAAACAAGAGGGAAAAGCCTCAGATGTGCCACCAAATGAAATGTATTTCATTACACTACTTACATAAATATAATAGTATAATTCTTATTTAAATATTATTACAAATGTATTAACACTTCTAACTAACACATTTCTAAGTAAACAATTTAAGAACAGGACATATCTGTACAAATAAATTACTTTTCTTTGTATTGTTTCTTACCGACTCCAAAATTATTATTCACCACTTCTGAGTGGTGTGAGTATGTGCATGTATGTGTGTATGACCCTGTGGGATGTTCAGGCCTAGCCACTTGGCCGGACTCCAGGCCCGCTAGTTCGGCAGCCTGGCCTCTGAGCCCGCCGCATTCTCACTGCTGAGGGAGCTGGAAGGCAGTGCTAATCACACGTATGTCGTAGTGAGCAAGTTGCCTCCAAGCTAAAGGTAGGAGCCAGATTAGGACTTTTATACTGTAGGGGTCTCCATAAATCTCCTGTGTCGGCTGATCTCCCTTCACCTTCCTGTCCCTCGTGCTCTCTGCTTCGCCTGAGCTGTAATTACTGCGGCAGGGCCAAGCACCCTGTGCCGCCATAATGCACTATAAACCCTGTCATATAAAAAAACCCTCTGTAAAATAACTGGATCAACACGGCATTTTACAGGAGTGCAATAAAACCATATTCATAGAGACACAGTAAGGAAATGGAGGGAAGAGAAGAGACAAGCTCAAGTTATTTTGACAACTTTCACACTGCCATGCTGTTGTCAGAATAAAAAAAAAACTTGTTGCAAGACAGAATAATGAACCTTCTATCACCTTGGCAAATAAGTAATGAAGGAAAGTGCCTGGTTCCAGCTCTGATACAACATTGGAGACGTTACAAATTTGCTCTCTCAGACTCCAGCAGCTGATGGCAAACAGCAATCCACAGATCATCATGCTAACATATTAGACCACTGAGCCACTCTGAGCCCTAGATTTGTCTTTAACCCTTAGGAGTCTTAGGGCTATTTATACTTATTTTTATAAAAAATAATGCACCTACATAGAAATAAAACTTGAAATGCAGTTATATCCAAGGTAGATATGTAAATGATTACAGGTGTGGACTGATTAGATGCTGGGCCTTGGCACAAGATGGCATAAAATGGTTCACAAGGCTACTTTTGGGTAGTGTACATTTGCCATTGAGAGCCAGCTACTGTTGCCTTTGTTTGCAGTGGTGTTGTGAATAGGAAACCTGGACTGCTATGGATTGGAACTTGGAATGAGGTATAACATACTGCCCCCAACTGCTGGTGTGATGATCTGGGGAGCCATTGCATATGACGGTCAGTCACCCCTAGGAGTGATACATAAGACACTAACAGCTCAGTGATATGTAAAGGACATCCTGTGGTCACGTGTTGCCTCTCACAACAGGGCTTCCAACTAGCATTTTTCAGCAGGATATTGCTTTCCCACATACAGCCAGGGTTTCATCTCCGGCAGATGTGGCAATGTGCTGCTGGGTGCCATATTTCCATAGTAAACTTATCCTTTCACTCTAATCACTTACATAAATCATTATTACATTCCAATACATATCATTTGATTCCAGCAGTTTCTACTAGTCATCAAACATGGACTTGCAGGCATTTTAAGACAGCGCTTTTGATGCATGTCTACAGTGATGTTCAACATGATCATCTTTTATGTTATGATATCAGGCATGTTGGGTGAATACTGAGGGTTTAAGATGTTCTAATTTGGGAAACTGTTCAGCATAGGTAAATAATGAGAGTTTAGTAAATGGCAGTTACATAATGTGAACCTCAAACACCATTGCTCCAACTTCAAAAGTGTAAATAAAACAAGTCAAAAACTGACATAACAGTCCTGACTCAATTTATTTATGAGCTGGACTGCACATGTATTTCAATCAATCAATCAATCAATCAAAGTTTATTTATTTAGTGCTTTTTACAACAAGGAGTCGTCACAAAGCAGCTTTACAGAAACCTGGGTCCGTGCCTCAAATGAGCAGCCAGTGGCTACTGTGGAAAGGAAAAACTCCCTCAGATTAGGAGGAAGAAACATTGAGAGGAACCAAGGCTCAAGAGAGGAACACATCCTCCTCTGGTCTACACTGGAGAGCATAGACAAAGGCACATACATGGGAAAAAAAAGATGAATAATAGAAAAGAAATGAAATTAAATGAATATTTCCCTCCCCAAACGCAAACAAGAATGCTAGTGAAAGCCTTTGGAGTTTAATCAGTTGAGAAGGGTTGAGAAACACTGAGGTAACTGTCTGGACACCAAGTGGAACCATAGAGGCCACTATCTGGTACGAAATAACTAAAAAACAAATTACACTATTGGCCGTGATGCTATAACAATGGAATGCAAACAATAAATAAATAAATACAGTGTAGTTTTTAGAGTGCAAAAACAATATGCTAAGCAATGTGACTTTGCATCCCAACCAAAGTGACATACTAACTGTTGATACATCAAGTGACTATAGAGGGGAATCTCCACCAGTACAGGACTCCATCTTTCTCTAGTCAACACTGGACAAATTATACAACAAAATAAGTAATTGTAGTTAAAGTTCAATGATGACCTTCTACAACCCACCTCACCCTCTCCAAAAGCAAGGTCTCCTTGGCTGTGGCTGTGGGTCAGACCCTCTGGAAGAAAGGGAGACCCTGTCTGGCACAAGAAGTGTGGGGCATCCCCTGGTACTTAACACTCTGCAGTGGAAAGAGAGAGAGAGAGAGAGAGAGAGAGAGAGAGAGAGAGAGAGAGAGAGGAGGGGGGTGTGCAGTAATTAGAGTATTTGCTGTATTTTCAGTTTAAATTCAAATATTATCTATTCAATAATTAAATTATGGGTTATATTTTGCTACACATTACATTATAATAACAGATGTGCATATGAAACATACACTAATCAATCATAACATTATAACCACTTGTTTCTACTCACTGACTTTTTTATCAATTTTATCAATTTGTTACTATATAATTAATGGACTGCTGTCCATTTGTTTCTCTGAATACAGTGTTAACCTCCTTTCATCTTGTTCTTTAATGGTTTGGACCCAACAGCACCAGGTATTATTTATACCACAGAGCAGGTATTGTGTAGTTGGTGGGTCAATCTCATCACTGCAGTGACACTGACATGGTGTTTGTTGCACTGGTATGAGTGAATCAGACACACAGGGGTGGGGTTGTGGTGGTGTTCAATTCAAATATCAACAGAATTATTATTAGTTCATAGAATGGTGCACATTTCCTTTACAGTCAAACAAAACCATTTTATTTTTTTGGTAACTTACATTAAGAACTAAAGTTATGTTTAGGTTTATAGGAATATAATGTGATACACATTCTAATATGCTACAATACATACGATATGCAAGATGTGTACACACACACACACACACACACACACACAAACACACACACACACACATACACACACACACACACACATTAAATTAAAATGTGCAATTTTGACCTCACAGCTGACTGGAACATTTACAGAGTGCAGTCCAGACCTCATGCCAAATGTGACTGACCATTCCAACAGGCCTAAAGAAACTGTCCACCCCCATCTTTCTCTCTCACTTTCATCTAAAAAGGAGAATAAAAAAATTAATTTGACACTGCCCCCCTTCCATGCAGTCTACACACAGAAAAATAGGCACTTGCATATCAAAATGATAACAATGCATCTACATTCTCATATTTTTACTGTTTTCCATAGTTTGAAAAGTTAAGTTACTTCACAAATGCCCTCTTCTATTAACTTCCATGACAGGTGAAGAGTAACTTATTACTATGTAGATATGCAAAATTATAGGTACCTCAATAGGTACAGCAGTGCTGTGTTTAAACCCCTCAGGGTCACTGCTGGACTGAGAGCAGTCCAGCCAACAAAAATATCCAGCCAACAGTGTCCTGTGGGTATCATTTTGTGACCACTAGAGAATGACTAGAGGATGACTAATACAAACTGTGCAGAAACAGGCTCCAGCAGCACTGCTGTGTCAAATCCACTTCATACCAGTGCAACGCACACTAACACATAACCAACATTCACATAATATCTGTTCAGTGGTGGCCCTGTTGGGTCCTGACCTTTAGAAAACAGGATGAAAGGAGTCTAAAAAAGGATGCAGGGAATGGGTGGACACAAGTCTGTAATTATATTAGAGATAGTGTGCCTATATGCACAGTGAGTGTAGAAGTAAGGAGGATGTCTTGATGATCAGTGTACATGTTAGATATGATCATATATTATATATTCCATAATTCCACTACTGTATATTATTTTATACTTTTGGTATCATTTTCATTTTAGAATGTCCTTTATTGTGCAGAGTGAAATGAGTTGAAGATAAAATGATCTCCAGAAGGTGAAACATTTTATTTTATTTTAGTTTAGTTTAGTTTAGTTTAGTTTACTTTACTTTACTTTATTTATTTTGTACAATTTAAAAAATGTTGAGTGAAAAATTACTTTCACCAAAGTCTCACACCTTAAATAACAACACCTTAAGCAACAATCAGCAGCCATGGGCTGGTAGTCCATTGGGTTATGAAGTAAAATGAGAAGGGAGAGGACATTTGCACATTTTCTTTGCCCACACAATGTTCAAATTTCAGAATAAAAGTCCTGAAAAGGGAAAATACTGATACCTACATTAATTTAAAAAATAGGTTAAAGTATTTAAAAGATCATATTATTACAATATCCTTGTCAATCTAATCATTAGAAATAATCCATTAATATTCTTCCACTCTCAGCTCAAAAACACTCTGGATTATCAATTTCCAACAGGATTTCTGAGATGTAAAATGTTATTGCAAGTAAATGTTTGATTAAAACATTGTCAAATTCATACAAATATTTAAATTCTTTTCATTTTTACATCTCAAAAACAGCTTAGCACAAGATCTCACCAAAATGGTGGACACGTGGCCTTGCATCAGTACTTGTAGAAGGTAAAGGTGCTTGCCGCTGTCAATTACCTACTTTGAAGTATTGCGGGGCCATTTGTTTTTGACCATGAAAAATGTTAGGAGTCCCAAGGTTTGTCACAACAGCAGTGACAATACATGTCCTTGTGGTTTCAGTCTTGTGGTCTGAGTGGAGCAGAAGCTAACGCCCACAGGAAGAGCTCCATCAGCCTCCTCCTGAGTAAAGAACACACCGGACAGAGCATACGGTCCAGACTAATGACCCAACCTCGACCTCATCCAGAGCAGAACAGAAGAAAAGTGCTGGAACGAAACACAAGGAGAGAGCAGTGAGGATAAGGAGAGGGGAAAACCCGGGGTATTTACCATTAGCACTGAGGCCTGAAATATAGATAGTCCTCAGGCTCTGATCTCCACAGGAGCGAGTGTGAAGCAGCACGAGCACAGCGCTCATTCAGCTCCAACTGACCTAGCAGCCAACACACTAACACACTCAGGGACACATGTAGTGCACAGCCGAAACCTTAATGGAGCTTCACATGGGGACAGAGGAGGGACAGGGAGAGAGAGAGAGAGAGAGAGAGAGAGAGAGAGAGAGAGAGAGAGAGAAGGATCAATCGCTATTGAGAGGTGCTTTTATCGTATAAGAGCTTCACAGAGATTTAAAAATAGAATAGGCCAATCTTTCACCACTGTGTGTGTGTGTGTGTGTGTGTGTGTGTGTGTGTGTGTGTGTGTGTGTGTGCGTGTGTGCAATCATGATCAACACGGCAGCCTGACTTTATTTCTTTGTTGTTGTTTTTAAAAAAGTTTCTGTTGTTTAAAATAACTGATAAAGCAAATTTCAATTCATTATACATTTTGTAAAATTTGATGAAAGTTTCCTCACAGTCTGCAAGCTCTCCAGTCTGTTTGCACCCTGGAAAAAAGTCTGGTATTCATACTCAGCCTTGATGCTGTAAATCAGGAAAAAACTGAAAGGTCTCAACCCAATTATTTCAGAACGGTTCAGAAGTGTCCCTGCTTGTGAACATATGGTAAAGGAGAGGCATCGGGTGTGTGTAAAAAATGCATTGTACATGCAAGTAAAGATGGCAGAGAAACACTCTGGAGCAGGTTAACATCAAGAATGCCTCTGTACATTGCTGCAGTCTCCCAGCTCAGATCCTACTGCAGAGGAGGATTCGACCCTTTCTGTGTAGAGAGGCCACTCAGATGCTTGTTCAGTCTCTTCTAATTTCAAGACTAGGCTACTGCAGCCCCCTTCCATAGAGAAACCTTGGAGGTCTGTCAGAGTGACCATTAGGTTCTTAGTCACCTCCCTGACTAAGGCCCTCCAACCATGATCACTCAATTTGCCCAGCAGCCAACTCAATGAAGACTCCTGGTGGTTCCAAACCTCTTCCATTTGCAGATGATGAGGCCACTGTGCTCCTTATATATATATATATATATATATATATATAACCTTTCTGGACAGATACAGTTACTCCAAAAGCAGGATTTTTTATTGCCTTTGATTTTAGAAGGAACAGTGTATTAACAATTCTTTAGTCCATATAGTGTTTATAAAATATGAGACATAAGGTTACTGTACTTAAGCTAATAGAGATGTACAGTTTATTTGGAAATTTTTCACAGCACTTCAATTTTTGCACATTTTGTTATGTTACAGCCTTATTCCAAAATGGATTCAATTTTTTTTTTCATCAAAATTCTACAAACATTACCCCATGATGACAAAGTGAGTTTTCAAAGTTTTGAAATTGTAGCAAATTTATTAAAAATAGAAAACCAAAAATATACATATGTGTATTCACAGCCTTTGTCCTGAGCTCAGGTGCATCTTGTTTCCACTGATCATACTTCAGATGTCCATACAGCTTGACTGGACACTTTCCGGATACACTGTACATGTGCAGTGTAAGCATGTATTGTCCCACTCCTTCACGTGCTGGTATCTTCCATCTCCTTTTGCTTTGTGTGTGTGTGTGTGTGTGTGTGTGTGTGTGTGTGCTGATGTTTATTGTTCCCTGTGTCTTTTCTGTACGCAGCTGTGATGAGGACGTGTAGCACAAGCACAGTGCTGTCTTTCTCTAATTGACAAAGATGCACTTGTACCTCCCTGTCTCTCGTGTGTGTGTGTGTGTGTGTGTGTGTGTGTGTGTGTGTGTGTGTGTGTGTGTGTGTGTGTGTGTTTGGGGGGGGGGAGGGGGTGTTTGTGTGTGTGTGTGTGTGTGTGTGTGTGTGTGTGTGTGTGTGTTCTAGACCTGGGACATGGCTGTGTGTTCCAACTCGGAAAAGTGTGCTCGTATGTGTGTATGTGTGCGTTCCCTGGGCGAAGCAGGGCTAAATGAAGATATTTGTTTCCACTCAGGTAGCATTTGGCACGTGTGTGTGTGTGTGTGTGTGTGTGTGTGTGTGTGTGTGTGTGTGTGTGTGTGTGTGTGTGTGTGTGTAGCTCTCTGCTGGAGCAGGAGACAATTAGCCCACACCTGCGCCGGCAGATTGTTCTGGCAGATCGGAGCATGCTCACTCCCCATGCCATCTGTCCTGGGCAAGGTGCTACACAGGTCGCCATGCACTGCCAGAGACAGAGAGAGAGACATGGAGAAGAAGATAAACAGAAAGAGAGAGAGAGAGAGAGAGAGAGAGAGAGAGAGAGAGAGAGAGAGAGAGAGAGAGAGAAAGAAATTTGGCACATATTATACAGTTGTGCTCAAAAGTTTACATACCCCAGCAGAATTTTTGCTTTCTTGGCCTTTTTTCAGAGAATATGAATGATAACACACTTTTTTTCCCCACTCATGGTTAGTGGTTGAATGAAGCCATTTATTGTCATATTGTCATATTTTTGAATCATAATGACAACCAAAAACATCCAAATCACCCTGATCAAAAGTTTATATACCCTATTTCTTAATACCGTGTATTGCCCCTCTAACATCAATGACAGCTTGAAGTCTTTTTGTAGTTGTGGATGAGGCTCTTTTATTTTCTCAGATGCAGAAGCTGCCCATTCTTTCTTGGCAAAAAGTCTACAGTTCCTGTAAATTCCTGGTCTGGTTCTTGGCATGAACTGCATGAATTTGGAGATCTCCCCAGAGTGGCTCAATGATATTGAGGTCAGGAGTGAGATGGCCACTCCAGAACCTTCACAATGACAGGTCGACTTGTCCTTGGTTTTGAATTGCTGTCATGTTGGAATGTCCAAGTACATCCCATGCAGCTTCCGGGCTGACGAGTGCAAATTTGCCTCCATATACTGCAGTCATCTTTCCTTGAACTTTGACCAAATTTCCTATGCCTTTGTAGCTCACACATCCCCAAAACATCAGCGATCCACCGTGCTTTACTGTAGGAATGCAGGTCCTTTCATAATAGGCCTTGTTGACACCTCTCCAAATGTAACTTTTTATGGTTGTAGCCAAAATGGTCAATTTTTGGTCTCATCACTCCAAATTACCTTGTTCCAGAAGTTTTGAGGCTTGTCTCTGTGCTGTTTAGTGTATTGTAGGTGAGATACTTTGTGTCATTTGCGCATGTAATGGCTTTTCTGGCAAATCAATTATGCAGCCCAGGTATTTTTCTTCTCAAGTGCCTTCCTCCTTTATTGTACATCTTAAAACAGCCACACTGCTAGTTTTCAGAGAGTCCTGTATTTCAGCTGATGTTATTTGTGGGTTTTTCTTTGCATCTCTGCAGTTATGGCTGAAATGTTTGATGGTCTACCTGACTATGGTTTGTTTTTTACAGAGCCCCTGATTTTCCATTTGTTAATCACAGTTTGAACACAGCTGACTGGCTTTGTCAATTCCTTGGATATCTTATTGTATCCCTTTCCTGTTTTATGAAGCTCAGGGGTAGTATACCTCTTGGTGACTGCTAAACATCCCTCCTCATGATAATTTCAGAAGACATTTGGCCTAGTTGATAGGACTTTTAGATGGGGAACATGACTGAACTGAGAGAAGCAGGGTGGCTATTTTGATAAATACTGAACAAGCTGTTAAAGTTGATGAGAGCAGTGGTTAAATGAGGGCGTCCACACAGTGAACAAGAATGGAACCATATTGTCTTAAGTGATGAATCCAGGTCCTTGGTTTGAGAATGGAGGCCTCCTGGTGAATTCTGCAATTGCATGGTGAATGCTACCTTTTCTATGGAGCGACATACTGCTCCATCTGCTGGTGTGATGATCTGGGCAGCCATTGCATGTGACAGTCAGTCACACCATGCTCCACACTAATAGCTCGATATATGCAGGACATCTTGAGGCCACGTGTGTTGTCTGTCTTAGTGGGACTTACAATTGGTGTTTTACAGCAGGATAATGCTCATTCACACATAGTAAGGGTTTCCCAGGAATGTCTCTACACTTCCTGACTCCCAGGTCGCCACATGGTCAGTATTTAATATTCAAATCATTCAAATCACTGTCATGTTTAGAAAATCAAACAAAAAGACCTTTGGTTTTAAGGTGCATCATTATCCTGAAAGCTGCCATTAGAGTTAGTGTTGACTGACATATATCAGTACACTATCATCTGTGCACCTTAGCACAAACTGAAATCGACATTATACATTTTTCAGTCTTCTGTACAACTGTGTTATTGAGCTCAAGGCTTGTGGCCTCCGGCCACTTTTTCTTGGCTGGAGAAAAATAGAGGGCAGTTTGCTCTTTCTATGCTCACACAACGCCAGAATAAACTCCTGGAGAAGGATAATACTGATACATATGATAACAACACAAAAATTATATATATATAAATAAAAAAAAAATATATATATATATATATATATATATATATATATATATATATATATATATATATATATATATATATATATATAAAATATATATTATATGTTTGGACAAATTCATACAAATGTTTAAATTCTGCAAATTTGTACTTCTCAAACTGAGACAAAATTGAGTAGCCTATATTCTCCCAAATAACTATATCTGTCATATGTGATTGTCTCCAATACATACATTTTACATTTTTGGGCAAAGGTATGTCACACTTTGAAAATATCCCACAAGATTAGTTTAGGGTTCTAAAGGTTAAACTATATGGCCAAATGTTTGTAGACACCTGCTCAGTGAATAATTCTATCCAAAATTAACAATACTAAATAGTATTTTAAAGGCTTTCCACCAGATGTAACATTGAACAGGATTGAGGATTGATGATTCTGCAACAGTAGTGAGGTCAGGAAATAATGTTAAATGATCAGTTCGGGGCACTCCAACTCATCCCAAAGGTACTGTGTGGAGCTTCGTCACTCAAGAGAACACAGTTCCATGGCTCCATTGCTCCACTCGTTCAATGCTTGTGGTTGATATTTGGCATTGGACATGGTGATCTTAGGTTTATGCAGCTTCTCTCCAGAGATTATACACACAATACAATGAGAGACAGAAAGAGGGAGAGAAAGAGTGTATGGTTGATAATCTCACTTTCCTGAACTCTACCTCCACTACATCTTGTTTAAGGCAGTCAGGTTGCCCAGGCAGACAGGGAGAAAAAGGCTCTGGGCACAACTATCTGCTCTTTGAACAGATTCTCTGAGAACACACACACACACACACACACACACACACACACACACACACACACACACACACACACACACACACACACACACACACACACACAAACTCTCTCTCTCTCTCTCTCTCTCTATCTCTCTCTCTCTCTCTTTGTCTATCTATCACACCCACACACATATTTGTTTTATACAGTGTCAGGACATGATGTCAAACATATGTCAAATATACAGTATGTAATAATATCTGAATATATATTGATGTACTTCATGTATATCTGTGGTGAAGAATGTTGGTGATGGTTGGGGTGGAGACAGAGGCAGGTCGAATAAGCTAAGGGCCTTGCTTAACAGTGTTAGCATTCTATGGCCTTTACAACCTTATAACCAGTGAGCCATTGTACTGTTCCCCAGGTGCAATGTTCCACTGAGTATTGTTGCTTGTACAAACATAATCTTTAGTGAAGAGTCAAAAAAAATTAAACCTTCCTCACAAACTCACAAAACAAATCGAAGTATGATACACAATTTCTAGAGAACCAGATGAATTGATTGGAAACAAGTGATTTGGACTGAAAGTCAGAAAAGAATGCTCATTCTAGATGTAAATATCAAATCCTCTATTTAAAAGCCAAGAAGATGATGAGAGCTAATGAATGAGATTCAGCAACTTTAAGTTGAATATAGAATGCATCCAGAAAGTATTGACAGCACTTCAATTTTGCACATTTTGTCATGTCAATGCCTTGTCATACCTTATTCCACAATTTATTACATTCATTTTTCCATCAAACATCTACAAATAATATCCCATGATGACAGTTTATTTGACATGCAAATGTATTAAAAATAAAAACACAAAAATATAACATGTACATGCCATGACAAAAAATTGAGCGCAGGTGCCTTGTGTTTCTACTGATCATTCTTCAGGTGTTTCTACTGATCATTCTTCAGGTGTTTCTACTGATCATGATTGGACACCTGCAGTAAATTCAGTTGATTGGACATGATTTAGAAAGGTACACACCTGTTTATATAAGGTCCCAAAGTAGACAGTGCATGTCAGACCATAACCAAGTCATGAAGTCTAAGACCTCCAAGACAGGACTGTATTGTGATACATATGTGGGGAAGGGTACTGGAAATTCTGCTGCATTGTCCCAATGAGCACAGTGGTAGAGCACAGTAGAGCTGGCCGCCAGGCCAAACTGAGTGATCAGGGTAGGGAGGCCTTTAGGCCAGGAAGTGACCAAAACCAAACCAAAACAAACTCCAAAAAATAGCCCACACTGACAGATTCTGCAGTAAGTTGCTCTGTGGAGAGAGGAGAACCATTTCTGCAATTCACTCCACCAATCAGGCCTGTATGGTAAAGTTGCCAGATGGAAGCCATTCCTTAGTAAAAGGAAAATGACACTCCATCTCGAGTTTGCTAAAAGGCACCTAAAGGACTCTCAGACCACGAGAAACAAAAAGATTGAACTTTATGGACTGAATGCTAAGCGTCATGTCCGGAGGAAACCAGACACTGTTCATCACCTAGTCAATACCATTCCTACAGTGAAGTATGGTGGTGGCATCATCATGTTGTGTGGATGTTTGTCTGTAGCAGGAACTGGGAAACTAGTCAGGGTCGAGGGAACGATGACTGCATCAATGGCTGTGCACCGATACTCCTCATCCAACTGATGGAGCTTGAGATGTTTTGCAAGAAGAGTGATAAACTTCCCAAAAATCAGGTGTGTGTGTGCTATAGGCTGATAGCATCATATTCAAAAAGGCTTGAGGCTGTAATTGCTTAATACTTTGTTGCAACTAAGTATTGAACAAACACAGTGAATACTTATGTACATATTATATTTTTGTGTTGCAAAGATTTCAAACTAAACTAAATACACACACACACACACACATACACACACACACACACACACACACACATATATATATATATATATATATATATTTTTTTTTTTTTTTTTTTTTTTTTCTACACAGTAAAGCCCACACACACATAATATACCACACACAGGCTCTGAACTCATATTAAAACTAGAACACTTGTTCATACACCCCAGTGACATGGACACACACACACACACACACACACACACACACACACACACACACACACACACACACACACACACTCTCCCCCCTGGTGTTCTTCTTTCATCTGGCACCTACCACAGCTGCTCACCTTACCGCCGCCAGTCTTTCACACCCCCCACCTCTCCCTTTCTCTCTCTCTGGGACGGCCTGCAGAGCCCCTGCTTCACTCTGCCCTGTGAGGGTCCACCATGCACACACACACTCACACAGACGTACAGCCCCACACAGGTAGTGGAGCACATACATTATTCAAGGGGTCATAGGACATGCACACACATACACATATACTCCTATGGAGGGCTGCAGTGTAGATGTAGGCTGTGTGGTCAATGTCAGCTCTCATCTCCCTCTGTGCTAGCTTAACAAAACAAGCAGAGAGAAAGAAACAGAGGGAGAAAGTGAGAGAGTTCATATTGATGATCTCCATATCTTTACAAGCATGCAGTTAAACAGTTGCACAACTTTGCAGCTGTGAAGCCATGAACATTTCTGTGTCCATGTAAGAATGGAAAGGACAGTTTACTCAGAGGTGCATTTTTATGTAGTGTGGTTTTCCCAGGTATAGGGTGGCCCTATAGTCTAACTGCTGCTCATGAAGGTAAGAAGATCATGAAATCAGTTACTCCTTGTACAGTTAATTATTTTAAGTTGACCTTTCAGTTTTTCACTGACATCCTATTTTTTTCAATAACCATTTTAACCAACAAAAAAAATTTGTTCTTCCGGTCCTGGCAGCAGTTTGGTTCTGCTGCATGTGTAACTCCACCTCAATATATGATAAAATAGCAAAGGTTTTCCCCACATTTATGTAGCAATGGGGGAGTGACCTTCTGAATCACATTCCCATTGGTGGGCTCCATTCTTACCCAACCCCTTACTAAGACTGAATTCTGTGCATTTATTGCTCCACCCTTAACATTTTAAATGTGCTGAGAAGATGGAAGACCTGCTGATATTGAGGGTAAATATATATTGTAAACTATGTTGTAACATTGCGTGAACAGTTCTTAGTGAACAGACTAATGAAAATGATCCAAAATAGTTTAACCACACTTTACTGCCATTGCATAGCAATCTGACTACCTCATTTAATCCATCCCAGTGAAAACACACACACACACACACACACACACACACACACACACACACACACACACACACACACACACACACACACCATCTACGGAAGACCACCCTTCCATAGATGCAGGTCAAATGGAAAAGTTCTGGTTGGTACTTCAATAGCAGATTAATGCATGGAGTCCACACATAGATCTCATATATCAAATATCAAACTGTTAACAACAGATACTACACTTGATGTTACCCAAAAGGCAGAGAAACGAGAAGAAACAAGGTTCTGCTTATTCTAATAAGTTTAGAAGGTTTTCCTTCTGAAATAAAGTTTCCACTTCAGAAATAATGAAATGATGTAATGATTTTATAATGAAGGCCTGAACTGGGACACAGATTTTGAAGGCATCCACCTGCTCAAGTCAGCTGGTTCAGAGGTGTGAAGAGACACAGGAACAGACCTGCCAAAAAGGAGCAATTGAGCCTTTCCCTCTCGTCTCTCCTTTCACACCTTCACACACAGAAGACAGGGGGGTAGAAAGAGAGAGAGAGAGAGAGAGAGAGAAAGAGAGAGAGAGAGAGAGAGAGAGAGAGAGAGGTAAAATTCTTAATTGAACTGGGAGAATGCACCACTTAGGGTAAATATAGCTGTATGCTAACGTATGCAACAGACAGCTGTTTGATTGTAGAGCATGTGGAGACAGGTTCAAGTGTGTGTGTGTGTGTGTTGGGGTTGGAAGTATGTAAATTGTCCCACAGTAATTTAACATGGACATTTTAACACTGTGAGATCACTCAATACATAGTTATCCATTAAAGGTAATAGATCCCAAGGATTCGTTCTGAGGCCAAAGTTTAGCCTTCATGATGCTACAGTTTAGGGTTGGCAGCAGTATGTTATTGGTGTTGTGTTAAATTAGTTAGCATTAGGTATTACATAACTTAGTTTGTTTTGGTTAGTCAGCATTTAAAGTTTAGCATTTTTGTTAATCAACCTGACCTGCTACCTGCTGATATTTTACTGAATTTTAAGCAGGGGGGTTAGTTCAGTTCATGAAACCATTAGTTATGACAATCATTTGTTTGTATAATTAGAACACAGACACTTAGATTTAGGTTTAGACTGAGAGCCTAGTTAGGTTAATTAGCATATGATTACTATGCTAATTAGTAAACCAGCATGTGTGAATTTTTAACCCTGGAGTTTGTAAAAGTGTTAGTGTAAGGTTTGAATGCACAGTGTTTTTCAGCAGGTTTGTGACTCATAGATGGCTGTAGGTTTGTACAAGTCTTCCTTTGCACGTTTGAAAAATGTTGTTGTAAACATACAAGGCATTTAGACCCCCAGTATCCATACTTTGTACTCTACACATCTATGGATGCCTGAAAACCTGCTTTTCTCTGCTTCCTTGAGCAGGCCCATGAAGGACGACTGGAAAAAGCCTTCCCTCGCTCGGCGCTACAAAGATGGACTTACCAGCTTAGGGGAAAGTATTGATTTTCTTAAAGTCAAACAAGCCACGGAGACTTCCATACCTATGTGAAGTTTTTCTCTTTTTTTTTTCTTCCTCGCTCTACCTTGGCTAAAGTCGCTACCTTCAGATGTGTGCTTTTGTCTTCTCCCATCTCCTACCAAGCTCCATCTTTAAATGCGCCACATCATCTTTGAAATGCAAGCAATCTGATGCTTGCTCTGGGCGCATGAAGACTTTGAAGAATTTATTTACCCATTAAAAGAGAGGAGAAAATAAAATCAATGGCGACAGTCAGGAGAGGAGGCAAAGTCTCAAACTGAAAAAGGAAAGGGAGGGAGAGAGATGGAGAAAGAGAGAGTGCACACAAAGACCACCTCCATCATCTCACAGAGATCGTTCTGCTACACTTCAGCTTTTCTCAGCTCAGCTGTCAAAAGTCCTCAGCACCTACACCAACAGTGTAGAGAGGAGTTTGGACAACCATCAGACACTTCAATCGGACAGTGTCCACTTTGTTGTTCACACACCATCCGTGTATTTCCATACAAATATTTTTCACCATGGTTAAATTTATTTTGCTGTGGGTAGTTAAGTGAGAAGATGAATTATTCCACCCTTTAAACCAAAGTCTCACACTCAAGTCTCACACTCAGGGTCAGAGTAACCTTCAGACTTCATAACAAACCGCATAACTTGCCCTGAGCATGGTGCCAATGACCTGTCTACCAGTAATCCAAAATCATTGGAAAAATCATTGCAATCCACTTGTTTTCAAATGAAACAAATCACACAAAGCTGGACACTGTTTGACACACTGTAGCTCCAAAAAAGTGTTGAAAATCAGTAGATTACATTTCATCAGTATGTATTAGAACTTTTGATCATGTGATCATATGAACTATGATCATAACAAAGTTTAATGTCATCATAAGTATCTGTTTTTAAATGCAACATCAAATACACAGCATGTTGTATATTTAAATAGCAATTTGCATTGTTTCTTTGGTATCATTTGAACAAGACTGTACTCTGTTTTATGTCATCCCTCTAGAAACCAAATTTCCACATAAGTGACCAACCTACTCGATATCTGTTTGTCAAATGTCACAAAGAGCTTATTACAAATATCCTTTTACACATAAATATAAAACATGCTTATTGTCACTGTTCATTGAAAATGATGGAGAAAATCTTCAAAACGGTGACTTTACAAGAGACGTTTATTAAGTTAAGTTTATTAATTAATCAATGGTGTTGTATTGTGTTTGGGAACTTATTGATACACAAAGTCTCAGTCATTCCACCCCATTTCCATTATCCCCTTCCCTTTATCATATCACCCCTCCCACTACCATCCCAACACCATTCTCTCTCTCCCAACGTTCCATCTATCATCCCAAATCCTCCCTCCATCACCACCCCTTCCCACTACCTCACAATTCTTCTATCTCCCACCTTTTCCTCTATGTACATCCCATACCCAATCATTCCAATCCAGTGTACCATCATCCCAACCCCTGTTTTCACCACAATCCCATATTTTCCTTTTAATGCAGTCGTGTCTCTTATAGATGTCTAGCTGGAGTATACTGGCAGCTTAAAATGGTCCCACATTAACACAATTTGAAAACAGTAACATGGATGCTGTTTCAATGCAGTACTATCAGTTCTCTCTCTCTCTCTCTCTCTCTCTCTCTCTCTCTCTCTCTCTCTCTCTCTCTGAGCTGAATGTGAATTCTTTGTAAATGGTAAATGTCTGTTTGGGCCTGTGGCTGATGGAGAAATGGGCCAATCAGTACATGCTACATTTAGTTTCTTGGCTAACAGACCCCTTGGAGCATGACAACACAATTCAGTTCACCTCCTTGCAAAGTCTAAATAATGTGTCTCTCTGTAGAGGTGTGCAGACTGTCATTTAGAGTCAAAGAAAAGTACATTTCTTCCAATGAGTTCTTCACAATAAGGAGGTAAAACCATTCATTTAAGCGCTGCAGCAGGACAACTACTTATCTTTAACCTTTATAATCTTTCATCTAAATTAATCTAATTTTGTGCAATGTTTTCATATTTTGACATACATTTTTTTTTTGCTTATAAGGAAAAAAAGCACTTTATGAGTCAGAAATCCTGTTGGAAATTGATCATCCATTTTTATTAATTTATATATGTATCAGTATTATACTTTTTCAGGATAATTCTGAATAATAGTCTGAAATTTGAACACTGTGAGCAAAAAAAAAAGAAAGAAAGAAAGAAAGAAAGAAAGAAAGAAAGAAAGAAAGCAAACAGACTCTCCCTCATTTTCATTTATAACCCAATATCTGGGTCAGTGACATCATCAGGCCCACCCCCTCTCACTAATCAGTTTGCATGCAGGTTGAGCATGTACATGTGGACATAGCAGTAAATGTGCACTGGATGGCTCCTTTGGCATTTAAACATGGTAGATAGGGCAATTCTTGTAGTTTGTTATGATATGTGTCCCATGTCTGTAGATTACTCTGACCTTAGAGTAATACTGGCTTAGATTACTGGTTTATAATTGCCAGTGTGGCTCTCTGGTTCTTAGTTAAAGAACCATGAACATTAGTTTTTTACAAGGCATCCCTCCCCAAAGCCTTTTTAGCACCTCTGATTTAAAGAGTTTAGAATGGGCTGAATTGTGGAACAGAATGAACTAGTTTGTGTATAAATAAGTAAACCAGTTAATCTGCCCTAGTGGAACTTCCTTTTGCAGAGAGGTAAACTCCAGTATTTACTTCAGAATATTTGGGACTGCCTCTCTGCATATTCTGGACTAATGAGCACTACTGCTCCAGTCATTAATGTGTGTGTGTGTGTGTGTGTGTGTGTGTGTGTGTGTGTGTGTGTGTGTGTGTGTGTGTGTGTGTGTGTGTGTCTGTGTCTGTGTCTGTGTGTGTGTGTTTGCCTGCCAGTGCCAGCTCAGTGTCATGGGGGGCCAACACCACTGCTAAACGAGCAAGAGCCTGAGACTCCAAAAACATCAAAGCCAAGATTTAGAGAGAGAGAGAGAGAGAGAGAGAGAGAGAGAGAGAGAGAGAGAGAGAGAGAGCAAGAGAGAGAGAGAGAGAGAGAGAGAGAGAGAGAGGGGTGGTTTGACATAAATAGCAGCAGAGAGATATGGAGATAGTGACTGAGTGATAAGAGATAAGAGACAGAGAGAGGAAGATGATAATAATTATGATGGTGATGATGATTATGAAGCTCCAAGCCCCATAATGTTTGATGAGACTAGGGAAAAGAAAGAAACTTCAGAGGGGCAGGGTGTCCTTTTAGCCTCTGCAGATGAACTAACAGGTGGTGTGTGTGTGTGTGTGTGTGTGTGTGTGTGTGTGTGTGTGTGTGTGTGTGTGTGTGTGTGTGTGTGTGTGTGTAGGGGTTCAATTTGGTGGCCAAGAGGTAGGGCCCAGGCCCCAGCGCCTGCTTGTGATCGGCTCCAAACTGGTACCATCCCTATCAACCGTGAGAGACTGCAGATGCTGCCTCCACTTTCTCCAGCATGGCTCTCAGCCCTCCGTCAGCTTGAAAGGCAGAGAGAGAGAGAGAGAGAGAGAGAGAGAGAGAGAGAGAGAGAGAGAGAGAGAGAGTGCATATCTATATAATAAAGTATGTACGGTGTGTGTGTGTGTGTGTGTGTGTGTGTGTGTGTGTGTGTGCATGGTGTGTATTTGTGATTAAAGGGGTATTTCAGCAAATAAACTGATTTGCTCTTTTTTGCCCCACCAAGATATATATGGTATCTGACCTTTGCTGCTAATATACAGAGTATGGACAAAGGTATTGGGACACAGCATAATTATACAATATGATACTTAATGAGTTTTACCAACAAAAAAATATATATGTTTTTAACTGGATGACCAGCTTTTCAACCACCTTGACAATGAAAGGCCAGCTTAGCTGGGATGTAGGCGTGCTGTTCACACAATGCTAATTATTGGTGCTTGTTACTCTCACTGTAGCTTCACAGCTCAAACCTGAATAATCCAATGGATTTCATGGAAATGGAAATGGATACCAAGCATGTCTTTTCTGATTGACCTCATTCAAGGTAAAGAGCAAAACTGTCATCAGTCCCATTAAGTGACATGGCCTGGCTGTTTTTATTGTCCTCCTTCTCTGTTTTTTCCCTCTCTCCTGCTTGTTACCTCAAGATGAACAATCGGCCACACAGGTGGCTGCTCCTCTCCCCCATCCAACTGGGAGATTTCATTACAGAGCACACTGCTGAGAGTCAGACCACTAACACACCGACAGACAGAGAATGTGTGTTTGTGTGTGTCCACCTCCCCTGCCGTGAATGTGTCTGGCTCCCAAAGAAGAGAAAGAAAAAAGAAAAGGAAACAACAACAAAAAAATCTGACATTATGAAAATTTGGATACTTGGACGTCTCTGTTTCTCTCAGTTTTTTTTGGCAACACATGCCGTACAGTAATGATCTGCTTCCAAATCTTAATTGCTAATTTCATCAGTACTCCCTTATGATTTCTGGGTGCAAGCTCTCAAGTGGTGGGCTGTTGCCAAAATATATATATATACCAGTCCACCTCCCCCTAAGCATACAAGCATGCATGTAAATATCTTGTAACTAATCAACAAGCTTTCATTAAGATTGGATTTCATTAGTGTGTGCACAGTACGTTATAGCAGTACCGTAGGTATCCACACAAAAGAGAGCAGGAGAGAGAGAGAGAGAGAGAGAGAGAGAGAGAGAGAGAATAAAATTTAGTTCAGTAATAAATATAAATACAAATATCTAGTAGATTAGTTTGTTTTAAATTAAAAATAGACTATTATTGCTGTTTTCATTATTCTTCATTATTAATAATAATATAGTTGGTGTTAATTGCTAATACTTTTTTATTTATAGTGAATTTGTTTTACCTTGATAGTGACATTACCAAGTTGCAGTGCTTTATTGTATATTTGTTTTCAATTGTTTTTGTTGAAGCACTTGCATGTAATTGTGCTCTCATTAACTAATAAAGACAATTTAAATTAAATAAAAATATCAAACTAAATATAAAAAACTAAAACTGAATGGCATTTAAGAATTAGATTTTTAAATACATTGTACATTGAGGTATGATACTTTTATATGGATTAACACAAACCTCAAAATTCAGTTTCAGCTGGATTTCAGAATTCAGTTTAAGGTAAACTGAGATTTTTCTCTTTTTTTGAACTGTATCTATGAGGGTAAAGCATATGGGAGAATCACGAAATTACAAAAAAAAAAATTTTTACTGAATTTAAATTTTATTCATTTTAATATTTATCTGAAATTGAATTCTCATTTTTGAATTCCCCTAATAGTATTTTGAACATGAATCTAAAAGTGTGATTTAGTAGAAAAACATTTTTTTTTTTGAACTTTGAAATTCAGTTCTAGAATTTTATATTTTTTATATTTTATATTTCATAATTCAGTTTCAGAATTCTGTTTGAATTTAACTGAGATTTCCTTTTGTGCACTGTATGGGGGTAAGGCATATGAATTGAGATTCATGCCATTAGAAAAATCTGAATTTGAATGTAAATATTATTATTTAAATATGTTTCAAATCATCTGACACAGAATTTTGGTTTGAAACTGATTTTAAACAGACCCCCCCCCCTCAATGTTATTTTATATTTAAACCTAAGTATGCTAATTAAAAGAAAAAAAATTTTTTAGCTAAAATTTGGACATTCATTCATTGCCAACAATGAAATTCAGTTTGGGATTTCAGTTTCAGGTTCACATTCAAATTCAGATTTTTGCATTTAGATTCACATTTCTAATGGTATGATTATGTCTCCATAGAGGTGCTGTTATCTGTGATTCACTCCCCCTGTATGTCTGTGTGTGTGTGTGTGTGTGTGTGTGTGTGTGTGTGTGTGTGTGTGTGTGTGTGTGTGAGGCCCGTCTGCTGTATCCTGGCGTAGGTTTGTGGTGTGTGTTGCCAATCCTGGGTGGCTTTACCATTATGTGCCATTTGAAAGTATTATGAAATGTGCCGTCGCCACGGCGAGTGCGAGAGCTAATAACAAGAGGAAGCTTTGTGTGCCACCTGCTCAGCGCATTTAGGTGGGCTTAAAAATGTGTGCGTCCGCACGGGATGGCACCCATTCTCCCTCCCTCTCTTTCTCTTTCTCTCTGTCTCTTTGGCTGTCTGTGTGTTTTACACATACACACAGTACATCACACACCTGACAAAGCTAACAGACATCCACATAAAACGCCGTCTGCCTGCTGTCCTGTCACGCCTTTCATTAGAGAACAACTAGAGAAAGAGAAAGAGCGACAGACAGACAGAGAGAAAGGACTGACACATTTACACAACCCAGAGGGTGGGATTTGGGAGGGGATGGGGCAGATAGGTTTTTGTGTGTTCATCAGCCTATGTTGTAATAGTGTGAGTGTGTATATGGTCTGCCCAGTCCAACAGATGAGGACACAGTGTTATGACTTCCAAAACAATGGTCTGGTCCATTACCTTAAATGAGTTTGTTTCTAGAGCATCACCAAACCAGTGACAGGACCATTATCCATTAAATGGTGGTGTGTTCGTTTGTGTTGCTGCTGGACTCTTTAAACACTGTGTCCACCTGCTGCCCAGTCTATTAGACAGTCCTAACTTGTTGGTCTACCTGATCCAGCTTTCTGCACAGTTTGTGTTGGTCATCTTCTAGTCCTTTATCGGAGGTCAAGGCACACTGCTCACAGGATATTGGCTGGATATTTCTGGACTATTCTCAATCCAGCAGTGACAATGAGGGGTTTAAACACTCTGTCTGATCCACCCATACCAGGACAACTCTCACTAACACACAACCACTGTGTCAGTGCAGTGCTGAGAACAGCAGGCTAATAAAGTATGCAAAGAAACATATGAACTATGGACTGAAACTAGAGAACTAAAAAAGTGCTTCTGTACGATAAGTGGAGCTGATAAAATTAACACTTGATGTAGATACAAGGAGGTTAGGGCTATTCTGTGTATATCTGATGCAAAGCTAATCATGCACTTCACAATAGTAACATCATGTAAACTTTTAAACATGGTGGTTATAGTAGCACAGCATCCATACATCGACACATTTATGCTGTTATTTAATCAGCCATTCATGTGGCAGTGCATAAAATCATACAGAGACATGTCGACCACATCGACCATCATATTGAAAAAAATGTGATCTTAGAATGAGGTGATTGTTGGGGTTGATATGAGATTCTAAAACTGCTGATCTGTGATTTTCTGTACAACTATTTTTATAATGGTGTAAGAAATCAGACTTTCTATAATTGGCTGGGCATCTCAGAATGTACAACAAATCCAAGCTTGAGGAGAATGAGCTCCAAGAGCACCAAACCACACATGTTCCACTTGTCAGTCAAGAACAGAAAGCCGAGACTGGATGAATGAGAAATGTAGCTTAGTCGGATTAATCTTGAGTTCTGCTTGTGTAAAAAGCCCATGCTGGTGGATGTGGTCTAATGATGTGGGTAATGTGTCTTTGGCAGATGATGTTAATATCAATGGATCACCAGTCTATTTGAGTATTGTTGCTGGCCATGACCTCTTCACGACCACAGTTTCTTCTCAAAACAGCTACTTCCAGGAGGATGATGCACCATAACACAAAGCCAAAGTGTCTCAAGCTGGTTTGATGACATGACCAGGAGATCAGTAGAGTTCCTAGTTAAAGGATAAGGATCTAAAAGAACACCTGTAAAATCAGGAGCTGGATCATGAGAATCACAGAATCACACCATGAGAATTGACATGACACACACACACGTCAACATATCAACACAGTTCCATTGTTCCACCCTCTAGCCTCCACCTGGCTTTAAGCATGGTGCCAAAAGCACTACATTTACCAGTATCTGCTCCAGAGAGTCCTATTTGGTTGGCAATACTTCTCTACAGAGATTAGACCAGCATGTGCATACATATGCCCATCTGTATCAGTACTGGTTGCACCTTAAATAGTTGAATTAACTAGAAACTAGAACACGAAGCATCAAAAAATTAAAAACATTTCAGCTTTTGTTGCAACAGATTCTGATGTCGAGGCACATCAACTCAACAATTCATCTCACCTGTTAATTGCCAGGTTTAACAGCACAAGGGCACCTGCCATCAGACAGTCCAAAAAGTTCCCCAATTTGGGAGTAATACCTAAATCAATTAATTTCCTCAGCCAACTGATTTAACTAAATTGGAAATTCTTTGGAACGTCCTTGGAATTTTCTCCAATTGATTGGAGAAGGGAGAGAGAGCAACTGAACAAGATGCCGAAATGGGCGATATTTGGACTGGCTGATTATAGGGGACCTGACGCTAGGTTTGCTAAAGCAAGGAAATCATAAAAATGTGCTGGAGCTGGATTGCCAAACCCTGCTCTACCCAGTGTTTGTATTAAGTGTTCCTAGTAAAGTATTCCTATTAGTTTGTGTGTTTCCTCACAGTGGACACATCACTGTAAGAATATCCACCAGGCTTGTGTGTCTCACTGAGTGGGTTTAAAGCTTTCCCTTGCTCCTCAGCTTCTTTCCGATCACGATAACCTTTGATTAGAAATAAATTAATTACCCCTAACACACACACACACACACACACACACACACACACACACACACACACATGCATGCACACTTCCTTCATTTGATATTGTTTCTCTTTGTAGTCTGAACTCCCTGCCTGGCTTTTGAGGCGCACGGTATTGGGGCCTCGCGAGTTTAAGCAACATTAGTGTCCCGCATGCAACACCAAAGGTGCGTTTATCTGCTCAGGTTCAGGGGCGGCGGTGCGCGCGGTCTTTCAAAGGCCTACCGTTCAGAGAGAAATGGGAGCTGGTGACCTGCCGCGCACCACGCGTTTGCCTTCACATACCGGAGCCCGGACGTGTGCACGTGCGCAAGCAAGCATGCATTCATGCGCCTCTGAAACCAGTGAGAGACCTGATTAAGTTTTTTCTTCTCTTTCTCTCTCTCTCTCTCTCAGGTTGAACGGTGGGCGAGCGCAGAGAGCAAAAGGCCTGATTAATGAGGAACGTACGGCGGCGGCGCATGCCCGTATACTTCCCACCTCGGCCCAGCGCGCGGGATATTTCTGTCAGCCGATAATTACCATCATATGGCAGCAGCACCTCTTCGCGCGCTGACAGGAACGAGGGGAAGGGAGCGGGGAAGGGGGGGGAGTGGGGGAGGAGAAGGGGTATGAGTGAGCTCCGCGTGCCATTCTGTCACACCTGGTGTGAGAGAGAGAGAGAGAGAGAGAGAGAGAGAGAGAGAGAGAGAGAGAGAGAGAGAGATGATGATGATGATAATGTGCAGAATAAAGCTCATGCTTGTCTTGTGACTGCAGGCAACGGCGAAGTGCGCATTTACCTGCGCGCGCTGCGTTTGTTAATGGGAGCCATCTGCGCTCTTTCACGCGCACAACATAGCTTGTGTTTCTCTATCACAAAAATAGTCCAATAGTAGAGGAAAGCATGCACATTTTTCACTATTTCTGGCACACTCTGGACACTCTGAAGAACCCAAGCCTAAGGTCACTGTGTCCAATGTCAAGTGTCCACTACAGTGGTATAGTATAGGGGCACCTGTCATCGGCCGATCCAAAAAGAATGCCTTGGAATTTCATGCAAGCAATTGGAGAGAAGAGGTAGAAAAAGGAGAGAGAGGTAGAAAGGAGGAGATATAAGATGGAGAGGCATTTCTAATCCAGATCTTCCCACAATGAGTGACTGCTATGGTGTTTCAGCAGGGGTTTGCAAACATATGTCTGAGGCCACACTTCTGGGTAGAGGGGTATAAAGCACCCATTTCATACACCTCATACAGCTTTTAAGAGGGCATAATGCACCTCAGTATTGGAGTGTGTGGAGTGCAACTGGGTTCTCTGAAGTGACTGATCATCACCCAACCTGCACCCGCTTTTTGGATACCTTTGATGAGCTGGAGTGACTGTTGTGATCCAGCGCTGATCATCCTACTTCAGTACCTGGCCTCAATGTGGCCCTTGTTGCTGAATGCAATCAAATCTACTTAGCAGTGTGAGCTTACACATCTAGTGGCAAGCATTCCCAATCATAATTGATTCAGATTTATTGTTTGACCAACACATAGGTAATATTATTAGGACAGCTTTTCTTCATCTTTGCAATTTTCCAAGTTAAGAAATGTCCTATCCTTGCACACTGCTGAAAAACTATTGCATGCTTTTATCACCTCAAGGTTAGATTATTGCAATGCACTGTTGTCAGGTTGTTCAAAAAGGAACCTAAATAGACTTCATTTAGTTCAAAATACTGCAGCCAGGCACCGCATTGCCTGCCGGTCAAATGCTGTATTGATTAGAAAATTCTTTTACTTACATATAAAACCCTACATGGGCTTTCTCCCAAAAACATGCAAGATCTAATCCACCTTTATGACCCATCACAATCACTTATAACCCAGGGTGCTGGCTTCCCCCTGGTTCCCAGAATTCAGAAGGCTTCAGCAGGGGGGAGCCTTTTCTTACAAAGCCCCCCAGCTCTGGAATAACCTTCTTACTTCTTCAGTGTAGCATTTGGTAATGACCTAGCTTAGTTACAGGCTGCAGATCCAGAGGTTCATGGACATAAGGATTTATGGTAAACTGGGATGTCCCTTCTGCTGTCTGACTCCTTCTCACAATCACTCAGGTTTGTGACGGTGGAGTGGTTGGACACCAATGTTTCGGAGTGCTCCCATGTTTATGTTGACTCCTGGTTCTCTCCTTACTTAGGCTGTTAAAGTCAGATCTCCTGAAGTCACTCACCACAAACTGGTTATGTTTGCATTCTCTATTCTCTATAAATCAAAACATCAAACTAATTACATCTCTAATTAGGAACCTGTAATCGCTAATCTTGAGCTCTTCTGATCTGAGAAGGATCCCAAGCTCCCCTGACACAACTTCACATTGGCGTCCCACCTTCTGGTTACTGGACCTGGACTAGTTTCCCATTCTGCCATTAGCAACAAAAAATTTGCAGCAAAAAATGTACATAGACCCTAATTAGTTGCTACTGTTACTAACATCTACATGAACTAACATCACACAAATACATCAGAGTATTAGAACAGACATGTGGGGGTTCAGTGCATATGTTTGACCAGAGGAGGATGGGTCCCCACTTCTTGAGCCTGGTTCCTCCCATGGTTTCTTCCTCCAGCTTGAGCGATTTTCCTCGCCACTGTCGCCCGTTGGCTTGCTCAGTAGCGGGTCTATTTCTTATCCTTTGTTCCTGTGTTGTTAACCTTTTTTATATTCTGATTTCTGTAAAGCTGCTCTCAAAACATCAGTTGAGCGCAATACAAATAAATTTTGATTTGATGATTTGATGAAAGGCAGAGAGGGAGAGAGAGAGAGAGAGAGAGAGAGAGAGAGAGAGAGAGAGAGAGAGAGATTCAACTCTATTGTCATTGTTCAAACAAGGAAATGCAGTTATCTATCCAAAAGTGCACATAGTAGCAATAGTAGAAACAATGAAACAAATAGTTCAAAAGTCTAATAAATAGCACACGTATGGTATATAAATACACAGTATAAACACAATATGCATGTATATAAACATACATATATCTCTCTTTCTCTCTCTCAGGTTAAATGTGAACTCACACCAATACTGACCCCAATCTCTCTCTCTCTCTCTCTCTCTCTCTCTCTCTCTCTCTCTCTCTCTGACCAGGTGGCTGTGGTTCTGTGGTTAGGTTGTTATTATTATTCATTACAGGTCGGCTGTCTCTCAGTGAAATTCCCACTGGGATGCTGAGCACCTGGGTCATACAGAAGCGCTGTTTTATTCAGCAGTGGCTGTTCAAATTAAAGCAGACAGTAGATTTATCCGCTTTGTGTCACATTTACAGATACAGGCCTGTAGTTCTGTAACATCCTGTTATTCTGTAATATTAGAATATTAAATCAATTCACACAGAGGAACACAGTCCTGAAACACGAATTACACATTATAAAACAGAATTACATGACCTTCTGGAAAGCAGATGATATGCCGTGCAGATTAATCTTAATAATTATCAGAGCAATTACAATGTAATTAAATAGTAGTTGCTAATATACTGTATAACACTTATGATGGGTTCTCCTAACCAATGTGGAAACAAATAACTGAGAAAATACACTCATTGTCAAAAAATAGCTGCATAAATAGTTGCACCCAGAAGGAAGTGTTGGATTACAGTGCTATTTTAATCAAGGCAAATTATCAGCCCCTCCTTGAACTGCCACCTTACCGTGGTGGAGGGGTTTGAGTGCCAGAATGATCCAAGGAGCTATGTTGCCCAGGGTTTTTTACCCCCTGTCTGGGTCTCCCATGGCAAACAGGTCCAAGGTGATGCGCCTGACCAAGAGCAGTTTGAAAACCCCAATGAAAGATCATAATAAAGGCCCCGCAACGTCGCCCACTATGGCACAACCGGGGCCCCACCCTGGATCCAGGCCTGGGGTTGGGGCTTGGGAGCGAGCGCCTGGTGGCTGGGTCTTTGCCCATGGGGCCCGGCCGGGCCAAGCCCGAAGAGGCAACGGGGGCCATTCCTCCTGTGGGCCCATCACCCACAGAGGAAACCATTGGGGTCGGGTGCCTTGTGGATTGGGTGGCGGTCGAGGGCGGGTCCTCGGCGGCCCAATCCCAGGACACACCGGCTGGCTGTTGGGACATGGAATGGCACCTCGCTGGGGGGGAAGGAGCCTGAGATTGTGAGGGAGGTTGAGAGGTACCAGCTAGAGATAGTCAGGCTCACTTCCATGCACAGCTTGGGGTCTGGAACCCAACTCCTTGAGAAGGGTTGTACCCTCCACTACTCTGGAGTTGCCCGGGGTGAGAGATGTCGGGCTGGTGTGGGCTTGCTTATAGCTCCCCAGCTCAGCTGTCTCGTGTTGGAGTTTACCCCAGTGAACGAGAGGGTCGCCTCTCTGCGCCTTCGGGTAGGAGAGAGGACTCTGTCTGTAGTTTGTGCCTACGGGCCGAACAGCAGTGTGGAGTACCAGACCTTCTTGGGGTCCTTGGGGGGGTACTGGAAATTGCCGTAGACTCCGTTGTTCTGCTGCGACGACAGTGACACCTGGAGAGGTGTGATTGGGAGGAACAGCCTCCCCGATCAGAACCCGAGCAGAGTTCTGTTGTTGGACTTCTGCACCAGTTACAGATTGTCCATAACAAACACCATGTTCGATCATAGGGGTGTCCATAAGTGCACATGGCACCAGGATGCCCTAGGGCCAATGATAGACTTTGTTATCGTCTCATCTGATCTCTGGCCCTATGTCTTGGACACTCGGGTGAAGAGAGGGGCAGAGCTGTCAACCGATCACTACCTGGTGGAGAGTTGGATCTGCTGGCAGAGGGGCAGGTTGGAGAGACCTGGCAGGCCGAAACATATTCTATGGGTCTGCTGGGAACATCTGGCTGAGCCACCTGTCAGGGAAGCTTTCAACTCCCACCTCCGGGAGAGCTTCTCAAAGCTACCTGGGGAGGCTGAGGACATTGAGTCTGAGTGTACCAGGTTTTCAGCCTCCATCGTCGATGCGGCCGCCCAGAGCTGGTACCTGCTGTGGTGGCAACCCCCGGACCCGGTGTTGGACACCGGAAGTAAGGGATGCCGTCAAGCTGAAGAAGAAGAGGTGGAGTGGAGGTGTTCAAGTATCTTGGGGTCTTGTTCACAAGTGGGGGTGAGAGGGAGCGTGAGATTGACAGGCAGATCGGTGCTGCCACCGCAATCATGTGGTTGGTGTATCGGTCCATTGTGGTGAAGAAGAAGCTCAGTCAAAAGGCCAAGCTCTCAATTTACCGGTCAATCTACATTCCTACCCTCACCTATGGTCATGAACTGTGGGTAATAACCGAAAGGTCAAGATCGCGGATACAAGTGGCCGAAATAAGTTTCCTAAGTAGCGTGGCCGGGCACTCTCTTAGAGATAAGGTGAGATCCTTGGTCCCCTGGAGGAGCTCGGAGTAGAGTCGCTGCTCCTCTACATCGAGAGGAACCAGTTGAGGTGGCTTGGGCACCTTTTTCGGATGCCCCCTGGACATCTCCCCGGGGAGGTGTTCCAGGCACGTCCCACCGGGAGGAGAGCGCGGGGTAGACCCAGGACACGCTGGAGGGACTATGTCTCTTGGCTGGCCTGGGAACGCCTCGGGGTCCCTCCCAGGGAGCTGGCTGAGGTGTCAGGGAGAGGGAGGTCTGGGCATCCCTGCTTAGACTGCTGCCCCTGCGACCCAGCCCCTGATAAGCGGAAGAAGACAGACGGACGGACGGCAAATTATCAGGAACAATAAATGAATTTAAATTTAGACTCATATGGTCAATATTCAATGAGCTACACAGAAATAGTGCCACTCAGTATGGTGTGGGGTATAACGCAACAATGACAGACATCATTGTTGTACAGGTTCCTAATGGTGTCCTGCGATAATCCATCCCATGCAGCTTGAATATTCTCATTCAGTTCCTTCAGATTTTGTGGCAGGGGTGGAGACAAGCTCTTGAGACAGCAGTAGTGTTGGCCTGTTGCAATAGCACACCACAGTGTGCATTCAGTAAAGACCACTGGTTGCAGGACCTTATTATAGTGTCAAAGTGCCTGTAATGAAGACCACCAGGCCTTCTGGACATGTGATGTATGATGATGAACCAATGACCTTAGTGCTGAATATGGTGCCTCCACACACATTTTCCACAAAAACATTTCTCACTAAAAATGACTCACTTCCATACTGAGTAAATCCATTACAGTTTTTCACGAGACCACTGCAGTCATGCACTGCAAACAGTTGATTTTATTTTGAGTGCAAATATTTATTTATTTATTTGTTTGTTTGTTTGTTTGTTTATCTATTTATTAATCAATGTATTTATTTTAGTGTGCCTTTGTGACTCCTGCAAGAAGTCCAGTATTCCTGTTTTTCAACACATAGTGTATCTGATGATTCCTTCATTAAAGCATTTGAGGTGAACTGCTGGAGCTGCTGCAAGCTGCTACAAAGAACCCAATTTTCAATTACCATTTAACTTACACTATATGCCCACATACCTGTGGAC
>CM067504.1:23058696-23141196 GCA_034509495.1 Acestrorhynchus altus | reverse complement strand
AGAGCGAGTAAGGGAAAAGAGAGAAAATGAGAAAGGAGAAATTGGGAAAAAAGATAGTAAAAAAGTTTAAAGAAGAGAGAAAGTGAGGGAGGACAGAAAGAGATAAAAGACAGAAAGTGATGGCAGAAGCAAATAAGAAAGAAAGAAAGAAAGAAAGAAAGAAAGAAAGAAAGAAAGAAAGAAAGAAAGAAAGAAAAAGGAGGGAGACAGAAGAAAAGAGGGAGAGAGTCTGCAAAAGTAGCAGGAAAAGAGAGATAAAAAGAGAGAGGTGCTCCGAATGCCCTTTTCACTCCCCCACTGTCATCCTGAGTCCATCACTTTTACACATTTACTGTAGTGTGATGAACACCTTTAGAGAGGGCCGTTGGGACGACTACAGCCAAGACCCTCAAGAGACGGTCAATGGGGTCAGCATGTGTCAGCTCTAAAAGCTGAATCAGCGTGAAGACAGAAACTGTGTGTGTGTGTGTGTGTGTGTGTGTGTGTGTGGGTTGGGGGGGGGCGATGAGAAAACTATGGATTCCTGTTGGCAAGACAAATTGATCAGAGATGTGTAGTAGGACCAGAGGCTTTGAAATGGATCATCTAGAGAGAGAGAGAGAGAGAGAGAGAGAGAGAGAGAGAGAGAGAGAGAGAGAGAGAGAGAATAGGTAGTTGGGAAGTGGAGGTGAAAATACAGGTCTGTTTGAAGAAAAAAGGATAAATGAAAGGTTAATGATATTACATGCAGGCTTGATAGAATTCTCATTAAACATTAGATGTTAACTGCTCCATCAGATGTTAGCTAGATATTAACTATTCTATCTTATGTTAGTTACATTTTAACTGCTTTAAGCTACATGATAACTGTTCTGGCTGAAGTTAGATGTTAATTCAAGCTGATGTTAGTTAGGATAAAAATACTCTAGCTGATTTTAACAACCGGCTGACATTAGCAATATGTTAACTACTCTGATGTTAGATGGGTTCAGAATCATTGAAAATACAGATCAATCATAACATTATGACCGACTCCTTTTCTCTACACCCACTACCTATTGGATCAGCTCCACTGACCATACAGGAGTACTTTGTAGTTCTATAATTACAGACTGTAGACCATCAAATTCTATGCATGTTTTGTTAGCCTCCTTTCACCCTGATCTTCAATTGCCAGGACCCACAGGACCACCACAACAGGTATGACAGTGCATCTGGGAAGAACTGATAGCACTTCACTCTTTGCACATTTTGTTATGTTACAGCCGTATTCCAAAATTATTTAAATAAAAAAATCCCTCAAAATTCTACACACAAAACCCTACAATGACAAAGTGAGAAAAGTTTGAAATCTTTGCAAATGTATAAAAAATAAAGCACAAAAATATAACACGTACATAAGTATTCACAGCCTTTGCTAAATACTTTGTTGAAGCACCTTAGGCAGCAATTACAGTCTCAAGTCTTTTTGAGTTTGATGCTACAAGCATTGGCACATCTATTTTTGGGATAGGATAGGATAGGATAGGATAGGATAGGATAGGATAGGATAGGATAGGATAGGATAGGATAGGATAGAACTTTATTGATCCCTTGGGAATGGGATGTTTCTCCCATTCTTCTTTGCAGAACCTCTCAATGGGGAGTGTTGGTGCACAGCCATTTTTAGATATCTCTAGAGATGTTCAGTGGGGTAGAAGTCTGGGCTCTGGCTGGGCCACTCAATGACATATGGTTTGACCCAAACCAACTCCTTTGTTTTCTTGGCTGTCTGTTTAGAGTTAGGTTGTCCTAGTCTGAAGTCCCAGGAGTCATCTGGAGCAGTGATCTTTCTTTCCCTCTAGTCTCTTAGTTCCTGCTGCAAAAAATATCCCCACAGCATGATGCTGCCATCACCATGCGTGACTGTAGTAATGGTATTATCTAAATCAGGGGTGCCCACACCTTTTCAGCTTGCAAGCTACTTATAAGATGACCAAGTCAAAATGATGTACCTACAATAAAAATGCAAAACATAAATGTATTTACTCATTATTATAATTATTTTTTTTATTATCGTTACTATTTAACGTTGTGTATTCTTTCTTTCCTTTTCCTTTTTTCCCTTTTAGGATAAATAAAGTATTGAATATAATTGAATTTGAATTTCATCTACAATACATATTGGTGTGTCTTGCATAACTGCATGAACCCACATTGCACAATACAACTCTGTACATTGTTTGCCCTTACTTTACTCTGATGACTTGCACTGAATGGTGTCAGCCAAGGCAGCACAGTCCGGACAGTAGCTGCTGGTAACCAGCTTCAAGCATGCTTCCAGATGATCATCAGTCATGGCAGAACGGTATTTAGACTTAATAATCTTCATGTGGGAAAAGGCTGATTTGCACAAATAGGTGGAACCGAATAATGCAGTCAGGGAGGTGGCACATTTCCTCATGTTGGAGTATTTTCTCTCTGTTAGTAAGTTCCAGAAATGTCCATGAGCCCTAGACTTTAGCTCAAAGCTTGTAGAGTCAAAATTTCATTCTCCACACCAGACGTTCAGGTGGAACAGCGTTGCAATTTTTGATGCAAGTGAATCCACCTCAGCATCTTCCTGAAAACGGTAGCACATGAATGAAGCAACTGGCTCCAGTAAAGCAAAGTCTTGAAAGTGTCTGTCAAATTCTGACAGACAGTTCTCGATCTGCTCTGTGTATCGTGCACTGTCAAGTTGCATCTCCAGCAATTGCGTCAGAGCATCTCCAGCTCTGACGTGACATTCTGGAAGTTTGCCAAATCATGGCACTGCAACTTTAAGGACAGATGTTGCATTTCATTTAAAAGCATTATCATATTATCATCTGAGCTTATCATATTGATCACAGTTCCTTGCAGTTTCCTTGCAGCTCTACATTAAGGTAATTCAAAATAGGTCATGTTGTATTTAGTTTCAATAAATTGGAGGCTAGCTATGCAGCAAGGTAACTGAACAAGTAAGCACGGTTTAACGCACATGCGCAGGGTGTCAAAAGTTCAGATTGGGTACCCTGTCATGCGATCTACCCACACTTCCTTCGATCTACGTATTGGGCACCCCTGGTCTAAATGATGAGCAGTGCCTTGTTTCCTTCAGACATAATGCTTGGCATTCATTCCGCAAAGTTCAACCATTTTGTTTCTCAGTGTCCTTTACACCGCTTTCCAAAAGAAGAACTGTGCCATCCATAGCAAAATCATATTCATGCATGACAATGCACCATTTCATGGCCTGTTCAGATATTTTTGATTGAAATAGTTTTTGATTTCAGTAACTGTGACCTCTTAATGCTGTAAATTCAACAACCACTTTCATTTCTTTACAAGCTACAAAATGTTTTGATTAATAATTTGGAAGAGTGCATTTTGAGTTTTTTATTTTTTTTAAATGCTGTTATTGTTGGTAGGTTTGTTACATAAAATGGTTGACTTGAAAATTATACAGATTGCATCTGCATTGACAATTTATGAAAATCAGAGAAAAACATAATGTGCATAATAATTTGGAATGCGGTGTAGGTGCCTTTTGGTTAACTCCAGATGGGCTGTCATGTGCCTTTTACTGAGGAGTGGCTTCCGTCTGGCCACTCTACCATACAGGCCTGATTGGTGCAGTGCTACACAAATGGTCTCCTCTCTCCACAGAACAATGTTAGAGCTCTATCAGAGTAACCATTGGTTTCTTGGTTACCTCCACCTTTGGTCACCACCTAAGGCCTTTCTACCATGATCACTCAGTTTGGCCAGACAGCTAGCTCTAGGAAGAGTCATGATGGTTCCAAACTTCTTATAGTTGCACCGTTTTTACTTCATGCATTTAGTGGCATAAGAAACCCACAGCCTTACATTTTACCCAAAGTTTGTTGCATTTTTTGGACATAGACTTGTTTATATTTTTGATGTATTTGTTTATTTGACATGGATAGTGTTCATTAAAAATCAAGCTACAGTTTTGTGAGGTCTTGGGATTAAGGCTCTATCTGCATGGGTTTCCTCCTGGGACTCTAGAATCTTCCCACATTCCAAAAACAGGGCAATGAATTGGCTACTCTAAATTTCCCTGGTGTGTGAATAAGTGTGTATGTGAGTGAGTGTATGTCTGTATGGTCAGATACAGATTGGCTCTCTGTCCTGGGTGCTTAATGCAGGCCTCCACATTGTTTCCAGTGGAGAGTACATTGCTGCTTTTCCCAAGTGTGTGGTGGTTGAATGCTGTGATTGTGAAGAGCGATAGTTAAGTTTGATTGTTAAGTAACCTTAAAGTGAGCATAAGACAGGTACTGTATAAACAAAAGTGATGATGATGATGATGATGATGATGATGGTTAGTTATATAGTTTCTGATATAGTACAACATACTGTTGTCTGTAACAATCAATAAAGTGCTGATAAACCTGCTTCTATTGCATTTGTGTTGATTTTTATAAAAAACAAGGAATTCTAGAACTTGCAGCTCTTAGGCAAATGCAAATGTATGCAAAAGACTTCACATATACACACACAAATGCACACCAACACACAGAATTAAACATGTTTTCCATTGCTGATTGGCAGGTATTGGTTTGTTAGATGGAGTGTGTTGTGGCCATCCTACAGGCTCGCAACACCTGTTATGGCCAGCCGGCCTGCGGGTGTAATCAGTAAGGGATTACGGTGGGCAGCACGTGGCCCGGCAGCAGTGCCAATACACCAGTGGGAGGGTCAAGGTACAGGGAGAGAGGGTCACATGCTTGCTGTGTCAGGGTTAAACACTTGCTTGGGCCAGAATAGAGGAAACAGGGGAAGCATGCTGGGAGCAAGTCTGGACAGAGGGCTGGGAGGCTGTCCCACTGTACTCCTCTCCACAGGCCTCCACTTTCCAGGTTATGAGCATGTTTGGAGCTGGCTTTACTTCAGCTCACATACATGTTAGACTCTGCTGTTCAAAAGTTTGATCACTTGTCAGTAGTAATACTTAATTTTGCACAATAATTAGCAATAGGATGTCCATTCATATAAAACCAGTTTGATTGCTTAAGAAAGATTGGTAAATAGGTAAATTGACCTCATGTTTGTGACATACATTTATTTGCCATTTTCATTATTTAGTTGTTTACAATCACACATTCCAGATATAGAGATCTTAAACTACTCAAAAATATCTTCCTTTGAGATGTAAATATTAACAGAATTTAGATATTTGTATGAACTTGATCATGTTTTGATCATATTTTCTCCATTTCTGTTTGTTTTTGCATGTAGGGACAATAAAGACATATTATTTATGTATGTTTTAATATTACCCCTTCTCAGGACATTTATTCAGAAATTTGTTCTGTTTAGTCTGCATATAAGTTGAGCATGTACACATAAACAGATTACTCACTGATATTTCTTCATACAATATAATTTGTAGTATATATATGTGTAACATGTCTGTAGGTCACGCTGAGTTATGAAGTCTAGAAAATAGCATGTAACTGCCCGCAAAATGTGGATCATTTTAGATCTAGAAACATAAGCAAATCTGCCTCTCTTTGTCTCTCCCTATTTGTCTGTTCAACTGCCAATCTGTCAGCATGTGTGCCTATTCATCTGTCTGCCTTCCTGTCTGTCCATCTCTCTGTCCATCAATATGTATGTCTACAACCCCAATGTGTACAACCCATGTGTAATACATAAATAAAAACAGAATACAATGATTTGGAAATCCTTTTCAACCTATATTCAATTGAATACATTACAAAGACAAGATATTGACTCTTCAAAGGGATAAACATTATTGATTTTTTGCTAATATTAAGTCATTTTGAATTCAGTGCCTGTTCCAAAAAAAGTTAGGACAGGGATGACAAAAGAATGGGAAGGTTGAGGAATACTATAAACAAAACACCTAATTGTCTGTCTATTTGCTTGTCTGTCTAATTGTCTGTCTATCTATCGATGTGTGTGTCTCTCCATATGTGTATATATAGGTACCTATTATCTAACACAATTTATTCTCCCCCCAAATTATTTTAATATAAAAAACTGTGTTAGTTGCTATTGTTTTTTTTAAAATAATATAAGAGTTGAATGGTAGAGAGTAGATACTGCTTACAGCCAAACCATTGCAGTCTGTGTCAAACAGATAGAGGTGAAGGGAAAGTGTTCATCATGTTTAGTGGCATGCCTGTTAGGGGCCCGTGTGCCAGAGGAGTGAATTAGTAGGCCTGCACACACACACACACACACACACACACACACACACACACCTCTTTTGCTGTTCAGTGTGCTATACAGCAAATTAAATGGCCACCAGCATTGTCCTCTCTGGTGTCACCTTTAACATCATCAAGCCTGTCATAGACTGGCACCTGTCAGTGTGTGTGTTTGTGTATTTGTGTATATGTATGTGTGGGCGTGTATGTTGCGTAAGTAACTCATACAGACAGATGAATGTGAGGATCCCGAGGTAACACTAGTGGCACTAACACGCGCACAAACCTACAGTGGTTCTTCAAAATTTGTGAACCCTGTAGAATTTTCTATATTTCTGAATAAATATTTCAAACTTTAAAAACACCTTAAAAGTAAATAATAAGAACCAAATCCAACAAATAATACAAAACTATAAAACCTGCTCATTATTTATGAAGGAAATTGTCCAATATTTCATATCGGTGAAAGGCAAGTCTTTGCTTTCAATATTCAGTGTGTTCCCCTACATTTACGGTAACTGTTGATTAGTCCTACACACATTTTCCTAACTAACTTTTTATGTTAGTGGATTTCCCTTCTGTCCTTCCTCCTAACTACTTGCTGCAGGTCCTTCCACATCATTTATATTAGATTAAGGTCAGGAATTTGATTTGGCTATTCCCAAAACATAATACTACCACAATCACAGTGTTTCACATGTGGAATCAGGTTTTCATGCAGCAGTTTATTTTCTCCAAACATAACATTTCTCATTTAAACCAAAAACATCTATTGGTCTCATGTCCACAAAAAATTGGTTTAGCACAATATTTTCTGGCTTGTCTATGTGAAATTAGCAAACTGCATATGAACAGCAGTGCTTTCCCATTGTATCCTGGCCATGCACACCATTGTTGTTCAGTGTAATCCTAAAGACAGAGTCATGAACATTAACATTACTCAATGTGATGAAGGTCTTTACTTGCTTAGAAGTTACCTCGGGTTCCTTTGTAAACTTGCAGAATATGATTCACTTGCTCTTGGTGTAATCTTCGGTAAAGGTAAAGGTGCTCATAGACCCACTGCACATTCACACAGGGAAATTTGTTCTCTGCATTTAACCCATCCACACATAGTGATACACATACTCACTGGTGTATTCACACACGTGGGGATAGTGAGCACACATCCCCGGAGTGGTGGGCAGCCTCATCAGCTTTATTTGCACCCAGGGAGCAGCTAGGGGTTTAAGTGCCTTGCTCAAGGCCATTTCAGTCATGCCCTGCTAGTTCAGGGATTCAAACTGGTAACTTTCCAGACACAAGGCTGGTTCCCTAACCACCAAGTCACGGATGCTCCAACCAAGCCATGGCTGCCCCAGCTGACCAATAGTTATTGGCTGACTACTCCTGGGGAGGGTAATAATGCTCCATTTGTTGAAAATCTGTCTAACCTGACTGTGGATTGGTAGTCTCCAAACATGTTAGAGATGGTTCCATAAACTTTTCTAGGCTGAGGAGCACCAACAACACTTTTTCTCAGCTCCCCAGAAATCTCCTTTGTTTCTACAATGATACACTTCCACAAATACATGTGAAGATCAGACTTTGGGAGACAGACATCTTTAAAGAAAATAGGGCTTAAATCCCCAAATGCTTCCTGGGTGCAAACAAAGCTGATAAGCCTGCCCACCACTCCGGGCATGTCTGTCTATTTATCTGTGTCTGTTTGCCTGTCCTTATATCTTCCTGCATCTGTCTGTCTGCCTGTCTACCTACCCAGCTTTTTGGTTGGTAGAATGTTACATGAATGTCCTAAACATTATCTTCATCATTATGTTTATTGTATTCCTCAAATATTGTCTTTTATTAAACAGAAAACTAAAAGTGTCCCACTCTACCCCATGTATATACATCCCTTTTCTGTCTTGACTCCTTTCCACACATCTGTACCTGTTTCTTGCCTGTTTGATGTTGTTATAAATCTATTTCAATAGCGTTGCACTTCACTGATGTTTCATAAGAGATCTAGGAGAGGGCTGTAACCTGTCTTTGCCCTTGTCACAGTTTGATTTATATCTGCCAGAAGCTTGTTCCTGTGTGTGTGTGTGTGTGTGTGTGTGTGTGTGTGTGTGTGTGTGTGTGTGTGTGTGTGTGTGTGTGTGTGTGTGTGTGTGTGTGTGTTAAAATAGTAACAACAGAAGACAGAGTGAGTGTTAGGTTTGAGGGAATCTCTCTAAATGACCCAGAGACAGTGTGAACGTCACTCTGCATAACAGTCAACAGCATCTATGCACACAGCACTGCTGTTTTCCCTACATGCTGCAAGTTAACATTAGCACCCATTAACGCATCACTATAGACTACTTTGTTTAATACAATAAGAGTAAAGCTTTACCATATGTCTTAAGATGCATCACATGTTTAGTTGCATTCCTAATGTATCAGTTTTGCCAATTTTAACAATCAGCAACCTGCTAGCTAGGACAAATCCAATCACATGACTGGTCACTGTGGTGACCAATATACTGGCTCTGTCATCAGGAGGTTATGAGCTTAACACCCTTAGAGAACTGGTTGATTATTTGATGCTCTAAAGCTCCCCTTCATCAGTCATGATCTGAACATAAATTGAAGTGATGGACCTGACCTGGACCTAAGCTGAACATCAGACAGGGTAACATTTACCAAAAGGTCTAATAAACATTCTGACAAAAGGTTCTGCTGATTAAGCACTGATAAATGTAATGACTTATCCAGTGTAATACTGGTAGAGTTATGCAGAGTAAAGTATAATACATTTTGACTGACAGAACAAAAGTGATTGATAATGTAGGAAGCAGCATACAACTGCATTCCCAATATGAAGACACTCCTGAACCAAAGACAACATCAGAATCATCTTACATGAGCTAAGGAGAAAACAACTGTACTGGACTGTAATGATGAAAATAATGTTTGCATTTTATTTGGAAATCAAGAGTCTCAACTAAAACTAGAGTCTGTTGAAAGAGTGGAGAAACACACATCCAAGGTGTCAGAAGTCCAGTGTGACGTTTCCTCAGTCTCTGATAGTTTGACTCTTATAATATGAGATCCTCATTTTGAGCACAGTTACATGCCATATTATAGACTTCATATCTCAAAATAAGAGTAACCCTCAGACAAATCACATCTAAGATAACTACAAGACTTACCCTTTCTAACTATGGTGGTCTTAACGTTGTATGAAGAATTGTCCAACTGAATTAAATCCCAGTTTTAGCCTTCCAGTGCATGTTTATTGCTCTGTCCATATGTACATCCTCAACCTGCATGCAGACTCCAACTGATCAGCAAGAGGGGGTGGGGCTAACTATATCACTGACACAGATTTTGGCTTATAGAGGAAAATGAGAAGGAAGGGGTAGTTTACTTTATTTCTTTGCTCACACAGTGTTCAAATTTCAGAATAAAAGTCCAGAGAAGGGATAATACTTATACATGCATCTAGGTTGTTTATTTTTGTTTGTTTATTGTATTTGGACTACTGTCAAGTATTTTGAAGAACGCATTATAAATATCCTTGTCAATCACTACAAATAACCCATCAAAATTATTGCATGTTCAGCTTTGATGACTTTCTAACAGGATTTCTGAAATGTAAAGTGATTTCTAGTTCTTATAAGCAAAAATAAATGTAGGCACAAGTAGATTTTTGGTCAATTTAACAATATCTGGAATATGTAACAGTCTCCACTAAAACCTTTCTAATTTTTTGGTAAATAAAAGTATGTCAAACTTTGAAATGTTAAGATGACATGTCATCACCTGGTGTTGGTCCACCATGTCCAAAGTCCAAAGTTAATGCAGCATCTACCAGTAGATTGTCTTATACATCTAATGTAATATTCTAATAATTTGAGAAACTGGATTTCATGAGCTTTCAGCCTTAAAAATCAACTGTAAAAAAAATTATTTATTTATTAGTTGTCCAATGAAAAACATGTAGCTCCTTTACAAGAGAAGACAAACTTTACAAGAGAAGACAAAAATGATCTAAACTTTGAATGAAAGTGAATGTAAAGTAAGAGCTTATTTTGTTTTGAGAGCATTTGTACAGGTCTATTGATTCAACACTTTTTACACAGTGTACCGTGAAGCTACAGGGTTCAATCCACAAAGAAAATTAAAAGTTTTTGAATTATATTTTGGACAGAAATAAACATTTAATAACATGCTAATTGCCTGAGATTCAGTAGTTCATTGTGAACTGTGATGAACATTTTTACCTGAGTGATGCTTACTATAATGCATACTTACAAAAGTGTCTGTGTGGCTCTACTGTGTGCACTACTGAAGACATCCTGTGCCGTCCAGCCTATCTGTCCATAAACAAAGGTTAGTGACAGCATTTCTGAACAACAACAGCATAGAAATTATAAATAAATAAATAAACAAACAAACAGTCCCACTCTAAGCATCATTTTTCATCTGGTTGTGCTCGTTCATGGTTGGCTTGTCCAGGGAAGCGGACGAGTCTGTCTGTAATGTATCATTGTGTGTGTGTGTGTGTGTGTGTGTGTGTGTGTGTGTGTGTGTGTGTGTGTGTGTGTGTGTGTGTGTGTGTGTGTGTAATCTATCAGTGTGTGATTTCTGAGTCGGAGGTAATAACTTTGGGAGTGTGTGTTACTGGGTTATGTCAGCCATCGATCTGCTGTGAGACGACTCATTCAGGCTGATGGAGGAGGAGCACATGCGGCCACTGATTCCAGACCTGCGTTTCCACGCTCCAGCGACACACTGTCCCACGCTCAGAGAGACTATTGATCTCCACTGGATGGACAGCCAGAGAGAAACACACACACACACACACACGCACACACGCACACACACACACACACACACACACACAGCCATTTCTAGTCTTCTATAAACAAGACTGCGAGCCAGACTGGGCAAACCTAACAGTCATCATCAATCATCAAAAACTTCTATATTTCAGATTTAAACTGAACAGTACAAAAAAAAAAAAAGATTTAAGAAAGAGCACCAGAAATTTATCCAAATAATTTCTGGAAAACCATAAATAACCTGAATTCATGAGCAAGCAATAACATACTTGTTATTGCAGGTATGCAAAGATGCAAATCCAGCAGCAAACAGGTGCTCATAGCTAAGAGCTAGACCAAACAGAAATAACAGAAACAGGAAATAAGTGTCTGCAAGGCTAAAAGCGAATGCAAAAGGGTGACATAAGTGTATGCTGGGTTAAACAATGCATAGACAATAGATGCATAGGCATAGACAATGTTAGGAAACTGGAGAAGGAAGTGGATGCTAGACTAAAAGCTAATGCTAGAGTGAAGGGAGGGAGTTAAGGAAGGAAGTGTAAGTGAAATGTCAACATATTAGAGATATATGGGACATTGAACCTAAAATTTACATTTTCTCTCCTGTAATTTTTTACAGTGAAGAAAACAAACAAATCCAAAAAATCCTAAAATGGCCATTATTTTCTTTCTTCTTCTTTTATATTATTTTGTACAGGAAGATGATGTTTTAGATGTTTTGAATGTGAATTATCATTCACAAAATTGATTACAACTTGAAATTATACATAAATTGTACACTTGAATAGAGTTTAAACATGCCAGCAGCACTGCTCTGTCTGAACTACTGGTACCATTACAGCACACACTAACACCACCACGTCAGTGTCACTGCACGGCTGAAAATGACACACCACTCATATAATACCTGCTCTGTGGAGAACCTCTAAATCCAACATTACATTCAAAAATCTCAATGTAAAGGTAGTTTTGTTTTGTTTTTTCACAATTGCCTGTGAAAAAGAGTGCCTGACGGTACTTACCCACAAATCAAATTAATTTGTTTAGTGCTTCTAACAACTGATATTGTCACCAAGCACCTTTACAGAAATAAAAATAAGATGAATCAATAATACACAAAAAAAAAACATAAGGGATTAAAACAATCCTGATGAGCAAGCTAAAGAGTGACATGTATCTTTCATATTTTGCTCTCATGTCTGTCTCCGTGCCTGTTCATCAGTGCAATCCTGACACAGTGGCAAGGAAAAATTCCCTCAGAGGAGGGAATCATCCTCCTCTGGTCAAACTACTCTACTCGTTACTCAAACTACTCATATATTATTGATAAGCAGACAATGGACCACCACATGTCTGCTGTAAAGCTCAGATTTATAATAAAGTAATGGTAATGGTTTGATGGTGGTCATAATATTAACAGTAGATGATATTTAGGACATGGAAGGTCAGCTACTAGTCCAAGACAGGCTGGGAAACTATTCCAAGACAGGGTTTCCCTCCACTACAATTGACCAAAGTATTGGTTTTCTTATAGGAATTACAAAACTACTTTATAAACAATCAGGAACATGAGGTGAATTAAAAACTGCTATTAAGAAACTAGATAGGAAACCAGGGTGACATATACAGATTTGTTTGTGAAGGACCTGGAATTTCAGGAATTAGACAAATATAAAAATTCATTACATTCAACCGTTAATACAGGCGGAAATGCTCTCATAGTTGAACATGATTGAATGTTCAGAATTAAGAATAATAAACTTTTTTCCCCCAAGACTTTTAGAAGTGAAATGTACGTTTCTGCTAGAATGTCTTATAAAGAAAGATAAAGACAGTAATATTGAACAGATATTATTAATTTTAAATAGATAGATAAATATTAATAGAGAACAAGGTACATTAAGAGAGACTGAAAGAGAAAAGGAGTACTAGAAACAGGATTAGACAGAAAGATGGACAGAAGCAGAAATATTAAGGCAGAAAGTGAGAAAAAATAAAAGAGCAGAAACAAGAAGGGAGAGAGAGAGAGAGAGAGAGAGAGAGAGAGAGAGAGAGAGAGGAACTCTTCACCTGCCTAAATGAAATAAGCCAATTATCCTGCAGCAGTAGGTTTGCCGTAAGCAGTGAGGCGTTTTTATTTAAAGCGGAGTTTCTACTTCAAAGAGTGTGAGGGGCTCCAGTGGAGCGAGAGCGGTGTAGAGGGAGACGAGTATGTGAAGAGTGTGTGAGGCGGTGGAGGAACCGAACGGAGCACATCACCTCATCAGGAACAAATCTGATACTGCCTTCACCCTAATCCTCACACACACCGCCTGCCATTAACCAGCACCTCTCTGTCTCTCACACACACACCCACAAGAAAAAACTTTCAGATGTCAGATATATATATATATATATATATATATATATATATATATATAGATAGATAGATAGAGAGAGAGAGAGAGAGAGAGAGAGAGAGAGAGAGAGAGACTCTAAATGTATACCTTCTAATTAATTGCTAATACAGATGTGCAAATGCACAACAACTGCCAATAGAATAGAACCCTCTGAATCAGATAAGCATGAACTTATTGAGCTGTAGAGTTGGAGATAAGGTGATGTGCTGATAATCCCTCAATAATTCATTAATGCTCTTGTGACTGACTACAATCAAATCCTCACAGCAATGCTTGAAAATCTAGTAGAGACAGTTACTCCAACAAAAGCAGGATAAAGTCTTTGTATATCAAATAACATATATAACATATAAAAACAGAAGCCATAATTTCAGAATTTCAGAAACCATAAACATTATCAGGGTGACTATAACAGATCTGAATATAACAGCCAAACTAAAAAGAGAGAACCAGAAGGTAACATAAATTTGGGAGCACCCTGAAACATTGGCATCTAACTGATTCACTTTCACGATACTGAGTGATCATGTGAAGTGGTCAGCTTAGACATGAAGATAGAAAAAAAGAGACAGACAGAATGAGCTATGGGGAATGTGAGTGAGGAAGAAAATGCAGCAAACCTGGTATCAGAAAGACATTCAAATCTTTTCTGTATCACATCAGTCACTCGATATCCACTTTTGCGCATCTGGTGGACATACAAACAGGCACAATACCTAACCCTTTGATTAGGACTTCAGCTGGATGGGTCAGTAATACAAAACGTTTATTTGATCATTTTTTACTTTTTACTTTCAGAAGAAACAGTGAATGTGTTTCCCAATACTTTTATTTATCCCAGTATCTCTGATCCACCAGTACAACACATGCTAACACACCACCACCATGTCAGTGTCACTGCAGTGCTGAGAATAACTATCAAAAAACAGGGTTAAAGGAGGATAACAAAATATGCAGAGAAAGAGATGGACTACAGTTTGTAATTATAAAACCACAAAGTGCTCCTGTATGGTCAGTGGAGCTGATAAAATGGACAGTGACTGTAGAACAGGGGTGAGGAACCGAGGGCCCTAGTCCAGCAGAGGTTGTTAATTCCCCTGCTCCAACACACTGACTACACCAAGATATTAATTGACGATTTGAGTCAGGTATGCTCGATCAAGTAAAGGACAAAACTCATAATGTAATGGTTGACTGTTGTATAAAGTCATATAGCAGACTGCATGTTTCTTGTGTTCTTAGGATCATTTTTTGTGCTTGTATGTTTCAATACTGTATTACATGATGCATGAAAAAGTTTTATGCATTAAAAATTTCATATTTTAATGAGTAAATGAAAGTGTATTTGCATTTTGTGTGCATTATCGGGGTACAGTGCATAGGTAGGTGTGTGTAATTGAATTTCATGATGTTTAATGAGGGTAAAGTGTGCTTGAATTTGTTGCGTTCTTGTTGTGGGTACAGTGTGTGTGTGTGTGTGTGGAATGGTTTGTGTATGCGCATACATGTGTACGATGTGTGAGGCTTTGATTAGGACGCTGCTGGTCTCGCACACATAAACACACCCCCTCGACTTGTTTTGTAAGCGGAGCAAAATCGATATTCCGAAAGTCGGCAGTCTTCAAAGGGCGCTCAGCAGAAGCTGGCGGTTCGGAGCAGACGCTGTTTCAACACCACACTGCAGTTCACTCTGCCCGTCAAAACCAGCAAAGCTGAAACAAAACTCCAGCACCATAAACATAATTACACTATTCGGAAAAATCAATTTGCCTTGATTGTGTCTGGTTCATACTTACAATCAGCACGCATTCATGTCTATAGTTCCCTCCTGTCAATTAAATACCATTGTTTTAAGGTTTTTTTATAGCAGCCATTTAGCAAAGCTGCCTAAATATAAATATTTTGCCCGAGAGCCTCTTCTGAAACAAATAATGCTGCCTGGTGTATCCTTCATTCACTGTATTTCAATATGAGTAAGAATATTTGAATATAACCCTACATTAAATTAGTGGATTGAATATTTGAATTAATTGAGCAAGGCAGAAGCTGTTCCTGACAATATTTCAGCCTTACACACATCAAGTGGACATACATTTGCATATGCTAATTAGCCTCAACTTTTCAAAATTTACCTGTAACTGCACTGTAAAGTCTAAAGTCCCGGAGAACATAAATGTTTGCATTATACACTGAAATTGCAAAAGCCATGACATAAAAGTATGTACATTGATGATGACGTGACATTAACTCAGGGGACAGCTTGGGAGTGAGGTCCAGTAGTATGTACCAGAAGAATGGGACTTTCCATTTCTGAAGTTTTGTGAACATTTAACAATTCTCCATCCGCAGTATCACGTATGTACTGGGAATACATCACTGAAACAACACCAGACATTATTTGAAAGGAACATCTAAACATGCCTGATGCATTTTGGAAACAAGTCCTGTGGATTAAAGAGCTTATTTTTTTTTTTTTTTTTGCTTCAATGTGCAGATATTTTGGAAATATGGTGCAGAATTTCATGGTGACCTCTACAGCAGGATAATGATCCTAGGCACAAAATAGACTGCCACCAGAAGTGACAACTGAAGATTTTGCACCGTCCCTTTTATTTTTTGTCTACCCTCAAGAGCAGGATTGTCCTAGGATAACATCATGGAAGGGGGTTCTTTGATGGATTTTTAGTAAAAGGCAACTCAAAATGACCACTGAAGGCAGAGATTCAGATTTTGATTCTCACATGTGAATTTAAGTCAATGACAAGTGGCACAACAACATTGTTTGTGTTGACCTCTAAGAGGTGGTCACTCCTTTTACAGCACTGAAGATCCAATTAGAAGCATCTTCTTCCTGACCCTACAGTACAGTCTCTCTCTCTCTCTCTCTCTCTCTCTCTCTCTCTCTCTCTCTCACTCACTCACTCACTCACACACACACACACACACACACACACACCTAGAAGTGATTTGATGGTATGGTCTGGCTGTCGGCTCCAGAAAGGCTGGACCCTGGGAGCTGTGCTGCAAACTGGCAAAACTGGGTTAATGTCCCTACACATACCCTTAGGGGTCCCCAAGCTACCCACTATTTAAGTCCTAAACACACATGCACACACATACAGACACGTCCTCAGGGCCTACGTCAACTCTGCTGTTGGGAGTGTCCACTGGACATCTCCTATTATAATCTATAATAGTGCAAAATACAGAATAGGCCTCTTTCTGTCTCACACACTCACACTCTGAGAGACTGCTCTCTAGATCTCTCTGGTGACTGGAATTGTATTCCTCACTCATGAAAGAAATTGGAATGGTATTTCAAAACCAATAACATCAGAGAGAGAGAGGTGGGGGTGTAAAAGAAATGGAAGTGTCTGTTTTAACCGAACTCTTAAAAATAAATGTAACAAGTGTTCTTTTCATAAAAGTCAGAAGAACCACTTTTGCATTCTTATAAATGATGGTTTCAAATGGTTTAAAACTGAAGTAACATTTTTGTTCTCAAAACGTTGTAATGGTTTCTTAAAGAACTGTTATGTGGATGTTTCTCATTTGAGAAACTCCCTTCTTTAGGGGAGAAACCTATATCAGATTGTTCTCTGTAGAACTGTTTAGTTGGATGGTTCTCAGGTGATAACTAAAAATCCTAAAGAACCTTTCAGTGGAGGGTTTCCCAAGAACTTTTAATGAAAGGTTCTATATTGGTTCTAGACTGAAAACCTAGAGTATTCTCTGGTTCCACTTTTAATTACCTTCCATTTGGTGATAATTAATTGGATACTGTATTACTCGGATATTGAATATGTTGGATAATATGTTGAATATCCTTTGGATCTAAAGTCTTTAATAATGGTCTGCTATAATGGTAGATAGGTTTCCTTTGCTGTTACACACACAGAGGGACTCATCTACAACGTTCTCCAGGGATCAGGTCAAGGGCAAAGGCAAGAGAAAGTTGGGATTGATTACTCCTCCTGTGAGTATGTAAGATTCAAGTGATGTGTAATTCCTGGCAATTGTGATCTAACACAGTCAATACCTATGACTTCAAACACCCATGAATGAAAATGAGCTTTGAAAATCTTCTATTATGACAGTATATGAACACTTTATGTTTGTGGATACCCCTTCTAGAGGTATTGCCAATAGAATTTGACTTTCATAAGTAAATATAAATGAACCTATTGGAATTGTACCTAATAGCACACAGAAGACCAGTATAAAGCCCCCAGCAAGTGGTGGTGGTGTTTTTCAGAGTGCATTGCACTGGTATTAATAGAACAGACACAATGCTGCTGGATTTTTTTTAATCACTCTGTCTACTCACTGTCCACTCTATTAGACACACCTATTTAGTAAAGTCAGTGACAGAAGCTTATCATTAACTGCACAATTTGTGTTGGTCACCTTCTAGTTTTCATTAGTAATCACAGGATTCTGCTCACAGGATGCGGTTCTTTGACCTTTCTGGTAATCTCAGTCCAGCAGTGAAACTGAGGGCTTTAAGCACTCCAGCAGCACTGCTGTGTCTGATCCACTTGCACCAGTACAACACAAACTAACACCACCACTACCATGTCAATTCACCATTGAAGATCAGGCTGAAAGGAGGTTAACAAAGTATGAGAAACAGCTGTAATTGGTCTCTAATTATAAATACAAAATGACCCTGTTAAACAGAGCTGATAATATGGACATTGAGTGTAGAAACAAAGACGTGGTCATTATGTCATAGCTGTTCAGTGTGTATTATAAATCCTAGATATTATTCAATCTACATGTTAGGCCTCACTGTCCTACACACACACACACACACACACACACACACACACACACACGCTTTTCTCTCCTGAGACAAAGCTTTAACTTCTCACTCAGTGGTTCTGCTGGAGATTCTGAACTGAAGTTGGAGCACTAGCTACTTCAAAACCTACTCAATAACGTCAGTGAGAAAGAGAGAAAGAGGGGAGGGGGAGAGAGAAAGTAAAAGAAATCTCAGTGTCAGTATGGACTAGGTGAAAGCTGGAGCATGACTAAAAAGTGCATTGAGTGCTAGTCAGTGAATTCGGCTCCCTATTTGTCTCTGCCACCTCGCTGTGCGCTCTGCATTAATAATGCATGGGCTCGGGGAATGTATTAGCGGCTAGCCTAGCGCAGAGACAACTCACTGGAGACTGCTGGGCTGTTAGCGCTCTGAGAGTGTATCGAGGTGTGTGTGTGTGTGTGTGTGTGTGTGTGCCCCCTTCTTATTTATTGAGCAGATTTTGGGAGACACGTCAGGTGTGGCGCTCGCCATGCATGAGGAAGGAAAAACCCCAGCTCTGTTCCCCAGGAGCACCCCGTAATTGAGTTCATTGATCAAATACAGGATGACAAGAGAGAAAGAAAGAGAGAGAGACAGAAAAAAATAGAGAAAAAATGTACCTTTGTCTGCTGAGAAGTCTGCTCAGATGTCTGTAGGCCTCCATAGTCTTATTAAAGTAACTGAAGGTTTAGCCATATATTTGAATAAAGGTAACAAAAAAAATATTTGAACACTGTCACCACCTAATTGACACGACCTAACCTAAGGATTATAGGCACCCACACTATAGGATAATCTGCGATCATCGTTTACAATCACCCTGATATCAGAAGAACTTTTGGAATAGTTGTGAGGAGCAAACTGGCCTCAAAATTGGCCATGAATTATTCTGTAATGTGGGCCTGGCTTTAGGTTAACTCTTAGAACCTGAGCAATGAGAAGTTACATGTTTTGTAAGCATCATAACTCAGGAACAGGGTAATCTATATCAAAACATGGTCAAATTCTCTTAATGTTTGCATATCAAATGATGTTTGGTGAATAAAAGTATATCAAACTATGAAAACATCCAATTAAATTGACCTAGAGTTCTAAAAGTTAACTCATACATCATCCAAATGCTCAAATGTCCAAATGTTTGTTGGACACAAATTCTGAAGAATGCATTCATTGCTGACCCAGATGTGCAAATGTCTAGATCCTCTAGAGAACTATTGCCAATTGAATAGGACTCTCTAGAGAAGATAAATATGAACGGGCACCATGTTTTTTCCAGGCATGGTCTAGAGAGGTATAAAGCCCCCAAGCATCAAGCTGTGGAGCATTGAAACTCATTCTCATTAATGATGTTGCTCCATCCAATACATTCAGGGTAAGTTGGGGATGAGGACGAGTGATGAACATTTAACAAATGGACCTAGTAGTCTTGTTGCTGAATGCAATCTGTCAGAGATAAGTAAAGATAACTGAAGGTTGAATACAGATTCCTATATAGACAATATGTTCACTCCACTATTCAAACAGGACTAGCAGTAGTATAACTGGAGACCGAATCCCACATTAGGCCTTTCCTGTTTCTGTAATGAGAGAGTATTTTAGTGCTTCAGACACACTCTTGTTTCACTGTTTCTCTGGTGACCGTTATGACAGTCTGTTTCTGATGTGTGTTCTGTTCTTGTTTTTTTTTTTCTCGTCTTTATTTCTTTGATATTTATTTCTTTATTTCTTTACTTTTCAAGTAAGACTTTGCCCAGCTTACCTCTTCCATTTGGATGTCAAAGTCAAACAGCAAAGGTTGGATATAAAACAACAAAGCGTGTTTAAGTCAAAGTGGTGACAAAAGGCCAGTTGGCAGATCGCCCCCCACCCTTTTCCACTGAAACCTGCTTAGTTTCTGTCATGAGTAGCCAAAAGCCAAAAGCCCTCCATTACTGTCACTCCTTCTGCCACCGCTGACTGAAGCTGCATTCATTTACCGCCAAGTGCTGTGAGGCTCTCATTAAAGGAAAGTAAAACAGATAGGTAGGAAGAGAGAGGGGCAGTGAGAGAGAGAGGGAGAGGGAGAGAGAGAGAGAGAGAGAGAGAGAGAGAGAGAGAGAGAGAGAGAGAGAGAGAGAGAAAGGTGTAGCAGTTGTTTGTTCAGATGGAGCGTAATCCTTTGATCTGACCAGGTTGCTCTGAGACTCGTCCAAGTCTCAACTGGAACCAGACTCTCTCTCTCTCTCACCCTCTGTCTCTTCCACAGTGTGAGAAAATCAGTTTAGTTCAATTTAGCTTCAAACATTTTGTCATCCCTTACACCCATGGGACATGGTGTTCAGTTCAGCACTATGTACTTAGTTCAGTTCAGTTCAGTTCAATTCATGTTTACAGTCATGTGAAAAGGTTTAGGCACCCAAAGAACACCTTTGACTTTTTTTTTACATATTTAAACAAATGAATTGAAAACAAGTCTGTGAAACAAAGAACTGAAGGAATGTCTTTAACTTACAACCAGAGACCACAGTTGTGTGCGGTTACATGCCAGTATTCTAAGCTTCATATCTCAGGATCAGAGTAACCTACAGACAGGAAAATGCTCTCTTTCTTCTCTTAAATAATGTTCAAATTTCAGAACAAAAGTCTTGAGAAGGTATAATACGTGTGAAAAGGTTAACACTCCATATTACATATTTAAAAATATGGACATTTGATCTTTATTTTAACTATTTTGAGAGATGGAGGTGATATAACTAAACACATACAACTGAAGAAATGTCTTTTAAACATCATCTGTAAAATGTAATCATTACAACTGCAATTTTCTTGAGAGAAAAACGTTAGGACAACCTTTGACTTGGGCTGGTATTTGCTCCTTTGGCTGAAATAATGTCAATTAGATTTTTCCTATAATAGTTTCTGAGATCAAATGGAAGATTTTCACAGTGCTCCATGCAGAATTCTTTCAGCTATATCATGTTTCATCATCAGTTTTTGTACAAACAGCCTTAAGTTTTCCTCAAAATCCCTCTCATACAATAAAGATTTTATAGAGGTTTGTATGATGGAGAACTCGCCAGACCCTACAGCAGCAAAGCAACCCCAAACAATGACACTTTCACCCTCATGCTTCACAGTTGGTATGAGGTTCTTGTGCTCAAATGTTGTGTTTGGTTTGCGCCAAATGTCTTTTGTGACTGTAGCCATTTAATGTAACTTTGGATTGATCTATCTAAAGCACATTGTTCCAGAGTTCCTGGTGTTTATCGAGGTGTTCTCTACATTTTCTGGACTTGTAAATTAATTGTTTTGAGATTATTTTAAATCCCTTCTCTGATGTATCTACGTGTACAGCTTTCTTTCTGAAGGCCTCAGAGAGCTCTTTTGGATGTTGGCATGGTGATCCCACTTTTTTCAACAATCAAGAGCAAACCAAAGTAATGTCTGAGGTTTAAATAAGACAGTCTCCTCCAGAAACCTCTCTAACAATGGTCTAATCATTCGCAGCTGATGCCATTTTAAGTAGTAATAAATGTGGGTGTGTCCTAACTTTTTCCTCACAAGAAAATGATGAATCTATTAATCATGTTTTAAAATCGTGTTTAAAAGACATTTCTTCAGTTTTATGTGTTTAGTTTTATCACCTCCATTTCTCACTAGAGTTCAAAGGAAGATCAAATGTCCATATGCTTAAATATTTAAACAATAAAGCAAAGGAATTTGGGTGTCAACTTTTTCACATGACTGTACATAAATACCAAAAACATTTGAAAATAATATACTTTTTGTTTTATTATTTTATATGGATTATACTCACAAATATTTTGAAGACGTTATTACTAAAAATAACCTTATCTAATCTGTCCATCTGTCCATCCATCTTCTTCTGCTAATCCGGGGCCGGGTTGCGGGGGCAGCAGTCTGAGCAGGGATGCCCAGACCTCCCTCTCCCCAGACACCTCAGCCAGCTCCCCGGGAGGTGCCCTGCTGCGTTCCCAGGCCAGCCGAGAGACATAGTCCCTCCAGCGTGTCCTGGGTCTACCCCGCTGTCTCCTCCCAGTGGGACGTGCCTGGAACTAATCTAATCATTACAAATAATTCATCAAAATTATTGCAGCTCAAATGTACTCTGGATGATAAATTTCCAATAGGATTTTTGTTTTTTAGTCTTCATAAATGAAAAATGAAAAAATAATTGAAGGTTCAAGTTTTTTTTATCAAAACATAGTCAAATAAATTCAAATATTTAAATTAAATTAATTTTTATACCTGAAATAAAGACAAATATGAGGAGCCTAGTATCTTAATAACAATATGTATCATGTGTGACTGTCTCCTATAAATATTTTTCAAATTTTTTGGTGAAAAAAAAAAAAACATCCCTCAAAATTAGCATAGAGTTCTAAAGGTTAAAGGCAATTTTTAAATTCAAATCAATATAATTGAGCTTCAATTATAAGACACATTATTTACAGTTCTTCACGTGGACTGTATGCTTGGCAGGTATTTCCAGCTCATCAGGGGGGCTTGAAGGTCGAACACAGACAATCAAATGGGCCTCCATTTGCATTTCAACCGTAGATTTGATCTTTCTAGCGGCAGCTTCAGTAGATCAGAGACGCCAAGATATCCGACCACTCCACATGTGGACGGAGTTGAAAGCGATTTATCAAATAATCTACGGCACCTATTAACAATTCAGAGGAGGAAAAGAGCAGTCACTAACCAAGGCCAAAACTCCCCATCTACAGTACAGACCCCATTAATATTTCAGCACACATGAAAAAGAGCTGCTAGAAATAAGCATATTTCTTTTTTTTTTTCTTTTTTTTCAGGAAATGTCCAGCATCACTCTGTCGGATATTTTCTGGACGATCAAAGCATGAGATGGTTAATCAGGAGATTACACATATGTTTGCTCCAGCACCTCTGATAACACATTGCTTAACTGTGTGTGTGTGTGTGTGTGTGTGTGTGTGTGTGTGTGTGTGTGTGTGTGTGTGTGTGTGTGTGTGTGTGTGTGTGTGTGTGTGTGAGGATCTCAGTGGCAGAGCTTAACGGTGTTTAAAGGTGTTTCGAGCTCTGGAGCTGTTAGCTCTCAGCTGAGCTAATCAGGTAAACTTCCTCTTAGGTTAGAGAACATGAGAGAGAACGAGAATGCTGCTAAGAGGACAACACCCCCCCTCCCCAAACACACACACACACACACACACACACACAAGTGTATAGCTAAGTTTTCCCCAAAGCCTGAGTTCATTTGCTCAATGGGAAAGTCAAACAGAGTAAAATCCAGCAAGCATGCAGGAGTCATTCTGTGTGTTTAGTGTGTGTGTGTGTGTGTGTGTGTGTGTGCATTTGGATGGCCATGTGTAGACCACTGAGTAAAACTAGACAAAAGAATGGTCACAGTGAATGCATTTGTTAGTTTGTTACAAGGATAATGAGGAGAGACATGCTAATGATACTTTTTGTGATACTTAAAGCTGCCCTAGAATGAAAAACACTATTGACCTTGGAACTGATAAATAATGAGAGTTTTATACATGGGATTGCAAACCATTAACCTCATGCACTGTTTTTCTTCCTTCAAAAGAAAATCCACCCAAACCCAGATAACATTCCCATGTGGACCTTAAATGGACAGCCCAATTAGGATATCATAAAGTTTGAGCCATCTTAATTTCACATCACACTCAGAGATAACAAAAAGAGGACACCAACACTATCTGGTAAGACTCAGGAATTTTGTAACACTGTTAAAAACTATGCTATGCTACAAAATGCTATACAATACAAAAAGACCTCTGTAAAACAATAATCCATGTTTTCCTCCTTCAAAAAAAAGTCCACCAGAACCCAGAAAACATGGCCATGTGGGCCCTACATGGGTAGTCCAATGAGGAACCCTAAAGTCTGGTCCGTGTGTTCCATGTTGTCCCCACATACATGTGGTTGTGAGGATGCCTGACAGTCACGACTGTCACAATTACTTACAATTACACTGTAAACAAAACGCACTCATAGTATTTCCTTGGTCCAGTATAACATAATTTCAACAGTTTGAGTTTAATATAGTTTTGTTAGTTCATTCAATCAATCATTCATACTGTGGACTGGGTCAGAGTGAACTAGCCAGCTAGCAGAGTGCACATGTAGGCAGACAATTCTAATGTTGTCAACCTGATTTTGGCAAATCCATTGGATAGTCTTCATTATGAGGAGAAACTTAAACGGCAGATCAACACCTAATATTGATTTGGTGCAAAAGTAGGAAAAAGGAACAGGTCTTTTCAGTTCTCCTGGTGTGACAAAGTTAGTTGGGTGACTGTTAAAAGAAAATTTACTCTTGATAAAACCATCTCAGGGATTATGTCCTGTTTGGTCAAAATTGGATAATCGGGATCTGTCTAATTTTAAATGCATGAAAAAGGCAATGAACACATGAGTGCATGTGCAAGGTTAAGTTGCCTGGGCAGGCTCAGGGTTGAACATGCAATTAATGAGGGTGCTCGCATTCAAGTGGCAAAACATAATGAAACAGTCAAACAAAGCAGGGCCTTCCTAAATTGATGTGCCTTCCTTGCTTGGCCAGCAGGCGCTATCATTTAAGGGGCACGAAGAGAGGAGTGTATCATCCAACAAAGGGAATTACAGGGAGTTCACAGAAACATGATCTAAATATGACTCTGTCCTGGCCACACAATTTCAATTAAGTTCTTGTTTGCAATGTTGATAGTACAGGTAATATTTAGGAGCACTTTATTGGGTTTTTTACTTTTCTGAGGGGCAAGATACTCAGTCTGTTTTTGGAGTATTAAACGAAAACACGCAGGGCTACAATTTTAGTTATAAACTCATGGCACAGACATATGATGGGACTGCTGTCATGGCTTCAGCCATTTTAACATATTTGTTGGGAAAACGTTCATGAAACAGGCCAATTCCAAACCCCCAAAACTATTACATAACCGTATTGTCTCATTATATTAATAACCCCATAATTTACATACACCCCATTGACACTGGATAGCAGTGTCACCTCCAGACTCTAATTATGGAAACAAAGGTCAGAAACCACACCTTATGACTTTTCTTGTGCCAGTGTCTACAGGAGAGGAACTCAAACCTGCCACACAACACCAAAACGTGAATGGGGGTCTGTACTAAGTATATAGCTCATGCTACCCAAATGTAGATTTTGCAATCTCTACTCTCCAACAAAAAATGGATTCAGAAATAAGGCCTGTAATGTATTTGAAATGCATTGAATTTAAACATACTGTACTTTTCAGATGTGGAATTCCCCTATTATGCTCTCAGCACTGACTTTGTTGTTTAGTCCTCTCCTCAGACTGCTTAGTTATGAAATGTCTATGTAGCTGTATAGCAGTCTGGTCCTAGAGAATATAAAGCACATATTCAGAATGTGTGTGTGTGTGTGTGTGTGTGTGTGTGTGTGTGTGTGTGTGTGTGTGTGTGTGTGTGTGTGTGTGTGTGGTAGATGGAGCAGTAGTAGTTGTCCCAGGGCAGGATTTTAATGATGGAGCTTTTGGGAGTCAGACTGCGGAAAGCTTGAAGGGATGCACGGCACTCTTGGCCTCTCAGTTTAGTGTGTGTGTGTGTGTGTGTGTGTGTGTGTGTGTGTGTGTGTGTGTGTGTGTGTGTGTGGTGGGGGTCCTACCAAGATATCTTGGGGGTCATCCTCATTGTAGGCTACGACTATGTGTGTCTATGTGTGTGTGTTCAGTAATGTTGTCTTCTGCTGGCAAATCGTTTATTCTTTAGAAATAGGAGCAGAGCAGAGTCTCAAAAAGTTAGAGATGAAGAATTTTAATGTGCGCTGATCTCTAACTACATCAAGCCTACAGAAGGGCTCAAACTGAAGATTTTTATAGTCCTTCAAGCCCATTGTGCAGGCACCCTAAAGTGACAGATAAACCCCTCTGTTTCCTGCTCTCAGGACCAAATGTTAAATTGGGATCCCAGATGAAGATGAAGATGTGGATTGATGAGGTGTCAAACAGCTGGGGTCATTGTGACTGCGGGCAATCAATAATAACATATTCTAAAAATAAAATAGCAAATAAAATAATAATAATAATAATAATAATAATAATAATAATAATAATAATAATAATAGTTACAGGAATATACTTCTAGCTGTGTTAGACCCTGAGGGCTGTCTCTATTCTTTGTGGATCTGGTCTGTCTCCCTGTCAATGAGGGGCCTATCCAGTAGTCCAGCATGAACAAAATATAGGCCTAATACCTACAAAACACAAAGGGTCACACAGTGATGTGGGAGTGAAGAAAAAAACAGGAGATCCACATTGGATGGTTGGAAGTTTACATACATTCATTATGTATGTGCTTTCAGATTTTCTGCCTTTTCAGAAGGTCAAAATTGTACATACATTGATGTTGTCACATCACAAGACACTTTTGGAGGCCACTGACAAGTTCCTGGCAGAATTTGAATACTCATTTTGGCAAATATATATGTTGGTTTCCTGGCACACAGTTGATATTTTGGGTTGAGGTCAGGACCATATTCTAGTTTCAAGCTTCTAGCTGTTCGTTAAATTCTAAATTCCACCTTTTTTATTAGTCCACTTACTTTGAGCAACATGCCACTTACTGTAGCGAAACAGTTTGATGCTACCACAACCATGCCAACAGTAATGTATGACAGGGTTTGAATGTATCATTGTTGCCAAACAGCAAATTTTTTTATCTAATCTGACCATAAAATGTTCCTCCAGAAAGCTTTTCTTGTCCATGTGGTCAGCTGCAAACTAACACACACACACACACACATACACACACACAAAGTAACATACACACACACACACACACACACGCACACACACACACAAACTACTCTTTAATCCTTTGGCCAAACTGTTTTTAACTCTGACCTGCGTATTCAGACCACAAACACATATACCCATACACACAAACACACAAACACACACACACACAAGCACACACACACACAAACATATACACACACACACACACACATATACACACACACACACAATGTCAGTTTGGCATCCTCTGTTTAACCTGATGTAAACACTGTGAAATGTTAAACTGTGTTTTGAAGTTTCATGTAAGTATGTGTATGTGTATGAAGTATCAAATTAATGGCCAGTTGTCCTCTCTTAGCTGTCCTGGGAGTGATTGCATTGTGTTAGCTGCACTGCCCAGTCCACAGAGACACATATGCACACACCACTGCTTTGAACTGATCTTTAGAACAAGCTAATAAGCTAACCAGAAACAATTCTAACTATAACGATACAGTGGATTTACAGATGTCTAACAACTTTTCATTTTCTTTCAACTCCACCAAAATGTGTCTGTACATGCCTATGTCCACTTCAGACTCCATGGGCCATCTGAGGTCATACAAAAAGCAGTGCAGGTCTTTTAACCCTTTAAGAGTCATTATATTTGTATGGTAGACCTTTTCATCAATCAGATTGAAACTCAAAAAGGTTTCAGCAGTTTGACCGTATGTGTGATGAATTGTCAGAAATCTAAGAAACAAAATACAAGTGTATGGTTACTTCAGGTTACATGAGATGAAATATATATATATAAAAGTTGTTGATATAAAAAATGGTGAGTGGCAGAAACACATTTAGGATTTATCTCTGTTTACTGTTAAAATCATGTGTGACCACTCAGAGTTTGCCTAAACAAAACAAAATTAAGTACTAATATTAGCTCAGGTTAAACACTGCCCTAGCTCATATAATCATTTTCCTTTCTAAGGTGAGTTGTAGGTGATGTTTAGATGACAGGGTCAGGATATGTTCAAAACATCAAGCACAGCTTGTGGGGTTTTGCTGGTTTGCAGTGGTCAGAACCTACCAAAAGTGCTGGAAAATGTATGTATGTTACACTGGATATGATACACATTAATTAGAACACACAGTGCATCACAATTCTAGTGGGGAACCTTGAGTCCTAGCATTCAGTAACAGTTTGAAGAACATTAAGAAAGTAAATTACTCTACCTCCAGATTCCTAAATCTCCATCTGATTCATGGAGGCCCCACCTTGCCAATTACAGAACTTCAAGAATCTGCTGCTAATGACTCAGTGCCAGAAACTAGAGAGTATCTTCAGCGTGGTATCCATGTCAGAGCAATGGGGATGTGATTAAATATACAGATGGTGTATAATGTAAGTGCAGTGTGAATATTCAAACTATTAATTTACATTCTACAAGCAGAATGGTTAGTAGGCCTATGGCGTGGGGCTACACCCAAGACTTGAGAGTGAGAAATTAAAGGGGTCCATAGACATACAGGTCCTTGCAGTTTAAAGCTACAGTGCAACATACAACCATTGATAGAAATTGTGCTATGATGTAGATGGAAATGGAAACAGGTCACATATTGAAAGACAACAGAGGAATGAGAGAAATCCTGGCAAAAGGAGTCTTTATTATTACAGATGCAGCCGATAGCTGATAGGGGGGGATTGAAGGGCAAGAGGGATATCGCCTGAGGAAAAGCCGCGAAGCAGTTTATTTTTCACGGCAAACGTTTACATACGGGATTCCACACTCAAGAAGATCGGGTTGCGTGTAATTGGCTGGCGTTGTAAACGCCAGGCTCTGCCGCCACTTTCTTTTAACTTCCTCCGCTTCTGAGGGAAGGTGTTGGGTTTCTCCCTGGGTGGGTTTAAAGCCTGTCTGTGGCGCCTCTTTCTGCAGCACTTTACCACATTACCGCGTGTTTGAAGTCATAGGTATTGATTGTGTTAGATCGCAATTGCCGGTAATTACACATCACTGGAATCTTACATACTCACAGTAGGAGTAATCAAACCCACCTTGCGCTCTCTCTCTCTCTCTCTCTCTCTCTCTCTCTCTCTCTCTCTCACTCTCTCTGTCTTTCTCTCTCTCTCTCTCTCTCACTCTCCCCCTTGTCTCTCGCTCGCTCCCTCTAAGTATTCACATCCTGGCTGCTACACATCAACAAGTCGTCCGTGTGTTTGTATGTCTGTGTGTGAGGTCGTTTGAAGGGTATATGGGGTAAAAGTTCAGCACTGGCGTAGGCTGATTTCTCGCAGTGGTGCAAAATGAGCCACAAGAATTCCACCCCCTCACCCACACCTCCAGACCCCAATCCAGGGCTTCTAAAAGCAAACAAATGAAGCAGCGGAAGTGTTGGTTTATCAGGCATCAGGGGCATGGAATATGGGAAGAGGGAGGTTGAGGAAGAAAGGGATATTCAGAGATGAACGCAACATTTTACTTCACAGGCCTTCTGCGCTCCCACAGGAGAGTTTAAACACACACACACACACACACACACACACACACACACACACACACACACACACACAGGAAAAGAAAAGGCTCCTGGGGATTTCCTTCTCTCAGCAGGTGACACAGCACCTGAGCAACACACAGCTGTCAGAGACACATATTTTCTTCTCAAATATATATCCTCATTTGATGGCAATGCAGGATCACTGCATCTTTTCCCTGAGGAGTTTGCATTTGCCACACAGGTTGATCAAGTGGAACGTGATCTCCCACACATGCAAAAAGCTTTACGCATTATATTACACTACACAAACTGATAGAATCCACAATGAGCTGTGATTGTAGATCATTTTACAGATCCAGAATTGTTGTGAAGGATATGCAGGAGATTTAGGGGACATTCTGCACAAAGGAGCTGATTTGGTTATTCCATTCATACAGTTCGATAAAATGAATCTCCAGTGTGACCAGATCTGATTTTGCTTTCCTGTTTTACTCCCAGTAATCAACTGTTCAATATGGTATGGCTCCCTGTATGTATGAATGGTTTTGAGGAATGTGGGTTCTTTTAGGGGATTATTCATAATGCACCGGAACACATTCTAATACTGCAAGCATTACTGCTTGGGGGACTTTAGCAGGCTATACATGAACACTTCAGGGGTAGTGCAGTAAACAGCTTTTGTGCATTTTAATAAGGGATCTAAGATAGTTTTTCCAAAACTATGTGGAGGGACCTCAAGTCAATGGGATGCCCAGCAACAGGGATAGGGTTTTGGCAACAGAGCAACAAAACATAGAGCAAAAAAGGCCAGCAATTAGAGGATCTGTGAGTGAACAAAGGCTATATGCAGACTATGATCCCAAATCTGAATTTCAGCAAATCTAGATGGTGTCCTGATTGATTTTTGAAAGTTTGGACAACAAGAATGAATGAAATGTAGTTTGAAAGTGATCACAATAGGATTTGTACAGAAGCGTTTGTTCAAACTGGATTTCAGAGTGACTTTTGTGAAAAATGGGGTGAAAAAATGGGGTGAACAGACAGAGGGCAAGGGCAGCAACTGGCTAAAGGGAGAGAAGGCTGGAGGAGTCAGTGGCCAACCATCAGAGGGGTTACTGGAGTCATGACTAAGCACTGAGTGATGAATGAAAGCCTAGGTGTGCAGTCACCTGAAGCAGCCTTTTGAAGTACATTCCCTACAGCTCTGCTGTTTTCACAGCTGTGGGAAACTCTCTGGGCAATGCCACTCTCACACACTGCTGGGTGTTTGAGTTCCACCTCAGTGGTGTGGGTGTGTGACTTGACTCACACTTAGAGAACTCACGGGAAACTGGAGAACTTCACTGAAAAATCTCAGTCGTGCCAGAGAGGGCAAAAGACAAATAAATGCTACATGTTTCACAGTCCATTACTTAGGTGGGCTACTTGTCTGGAGACAGATTCTCCACACACATCACCGCACAGGGCTCACACCACTCTCACACAGATCAGAGTAATTAAACAAAAGGGATTCACACAGTTCTCACAGAAACTGGAGAGAGAGAGAGAGAGAGAGAGAGAGAGAGAGAGAGAGAGAGATTGAAAAAGTAAGAGACATAATAATATAAAGAAAACAATGAAATAAGGAGAGAGTGCAAATAGGTAAAAGATTGGAGGTGAATTATTGGTTGAGGGAATGAGAGAATATGCAAATACCTGCACTCGCCAAAGACTGTCCCCCACTGCACTTTTCTTCTCCTGTGTTTTTTACACATCTGTTTTATTACTGCAAGGGACAATTCACAAGATTTTCACTAACCTTTGTAATGTAATGTGACCGTTAACTTGATTTTATTTTATTTGAAAAGGAGGACAGAGGATGAAAGGAAGCATGAAGAAAGAAAACTTTCAGATGATTCAGATGAGATGACACACACACACACACACACACACATAATGGGGCCAGCAGGAATACATTTCATAGTATGCACACAAGTGCCAAATATGTTGGCAACCTGTTGTTCTCAGTGCTGTGCATAAGAAAACTCAGCAAGCAAGCATGCAAGGGAGGGATTGATTTAGGTTTTTTTGCATATTACTGATACATAGGGTTGAGAACCGAAGCCAGTACTTTTTAAAGGTACAGACCAGATTGCATTAGTTCTACTGAATACCAATTCACATCAAAAACATCTGTGCCAAATATCAGTACAAGTGTAACATCATGAGGATAGCATAGTGAGATGAAATCAGAAAACCTTTTTGAAAATAAAAAAAATATATAAGGTGCATACAGGATTATGGCTGCTGGGGCAAATGCACACACATGTACACACACACACACACACACACACACACACACACACACACACACACACACACACACACACACACACACACACATACATACAGTAAGATCTATCTGTGCTGAGAGGCTTTGTGGTCTTACCCTCAGAACCTCTATAGAGAGATTACAGATCCAGTTAAAGAAATAGTGCTACCTGATCCAGCTTGCGACAAGTGGATTACTAGACATGCTGGAGACTAAATGTGTGTATGTAGTTGGAAAGGATACTGTACCTGGAAAATATCTTTGTATGATACAACTATTGAATCGAATCGGGGATTAGTGTCTAGTGTCGGACTTGTATATTTCAGATTTACCTTAAAGTAGCAGCTTCAGATTCAGTCTGATGCAATGCTGCCTTTAATAGGGAGAATAGCATCGTTGTCATTGCCATTCCAGGCCAGAATGCTGGTACTGCACGATAAAACTTTTGTGGAGCTGCGTGAGATCTCTAACCACAGCTCTGTGAGGCTGCATAGTCATTTTTGTGCAAATTCTTGTAATATTACAGCCTCAGTCCACATGCTCATTTCATTTTACTCTCTCATAGCTGTGAATAAATGCACAAATAAATTCACAAATTCATAAATTCCTGAGAGGAATCTATAGTTCTATATACATAACTATATTTATAGTCATCAGTATAATAACCACACCAATTGATGTTAAAACCAACGACAGGCTAAATACATCTCAGTGATTTTCTGGTTCCAATGCATCTTTCAGGCTGTGGGATCTACATATTTGGCAGCAAGTGAACAGTCAGTTATTGAAGATGATGTTTGGAAGATGTGTTGGAAGCAGGAAAAATGGGCAAGTGTAAGAATCTGAGACAATTTGTCCTCGTCTCATGACCTACAGGACAAAAAGGATCCACTGTTAATGCCAGAGCTGTTTTGGCAACACATGGGGGACCTACACAACATTAGATGATTTTAATGTTATGATGTGATGTTGGCTCTCAATCTCACTCTGATTTGGTCTTGGTCTAGATTTGGCCTTTGCTCCCTTTAGACTCATCATTTGATCTCAGCTATTCATAGTCTTGGACCTTTGTACAGTCTTTTGAGTCAGGAACTTTAGGTCTGACCAGGTTGTAACTCATTGGTTAGCTGCTGACATTAATGTTACAGAGCTTTTTCTGACTTACTGTGACCAAGAGTCTTTTATTAAACACACTTGAAATGTTACACACACTTGGGGCCCCTGTGTGTGGTGAAGCTGAACTTCAGTTCACATGAGCACAAGAGTTCTTCATCACTCATCCAGAGCAATTAGCCTAAAAAACCCTGGACTTCATTAGATGGGGCCTCTTACGGGTATTATTGGCAAATTAAAAGTCCATTTACATAGGTGACAGACTACGCAAAAATTGCAAGCTCTAAATTTAGACTGACCTCAAACAGCCCAAGGTGATGAAAAGGCCTTAATACAGGGGGAGGGCTGGTTTACATCTGACCGGCTTACAAAACCAACCCCGAGATTCCCATCCTCAGTCGGAAGCAGTGGATAGGGTTGAATTTGGGATTTTTAAACATACCTTTTTGATGGTTCTCTGCTCTGATTTGGCATTCCTACCTATCCTTGCTTTTGAAGAAACCAAGAATGCACTGCTGTCTTGTTCTGCACACACTGTTCAGCTCAGATCACTGCCTTTGATTACATTAGTAATGGATTTGATTCGCCAAGAAATCTTCCCTTTTTTTCCCCTAATTTGCCATTTTTTCCCTCTCAAAGGGCTAAAAAAAATGCATGACAGAAATTGACCTTTTGCAAGAGGCCTGTAATTGAGAGCCTTTTGATAAATGTTACCTTCTTAAATCCTTGGCTCTAATCTCTAAATAATACCCAGACCTTGTTATGTTTCATTATAGATGTTTTGAAGCGATACGGTGGCGAAGGGTTTGCCGACGAGATAACTAATCACTCATGATTCGCAGGTCTTTCAGAGGAAGAAAAGGAAAAAAGGGGGGCCTTGCCTTTGATGATTCCGTAATAAAACATTTCACAGGGACTCAGTGAGGTGACTGGCATTTCCAGGCGTGGCTGCGGCGTGTCGGCACAAAAAACAATTTAATATAAACAACAACAAGTTAGAGGCAAATATCACTGTGCTTGTTGCAGAGAAGTGAGTCAATTAAAGAGGGCTTCATAGAACTGCTCGAGAATGTAAAACACTTCCCATCGATCCTTAACCCTTACAACTACTACTTATTGATTGTGATCACATGCTGTAACTAGTCAATACTCCTCACTCATATATACTTGTATATTCAAATAATGTAGTGAAATAAGCAGATTTAATACAATAAATTATCATAAATTATGTGTGTGTTATTAACAGTTATGTCAGCGATAATTACCATATAATCATATTTTAGCTGTTTTCTATCTAATTGGTTTTTGCTTGATGCTCAGTCTTGACATTTCCTATTTTGACATCCTGAAGGCTTTGTAAAATGATGTCAGACTATGTAAGCTTGGAGGTTAAAGGTCAAGGAGGTAGACAGTAGGACTTTCAAAAATGATGGTGATAAACTTGCATCACTTAATAAGGCTATGTCTGAGACTCAAGCTTAAAAACATTTAATTGCTTAATGTCCGGGAGTGCCTGGATTTAGGGCCTTCCTCTAATAAAGTAGGTTTTTTTTAAGAGAGCCTCCCTGTCTTTCGGGTTACCTGCCCTGGCCGCACTGGCTGAACACGTGGCCTGGATGTCCTTTTGATCCTCACAATCCTTTCATATCCGCACACTTACGATAACATCAGCACCGGGCAGGCCGGTGATTACAAGGGGGCTCCTGAGCAGCTGGATCCCACTGAGGGCTGACCTTACCGGGTTTAAAGTGCAACGCCAGCCCCGGGGCGGCTGGAGCACGTCCCTGGGAGAGCAGGATGTGATTAAGAGCAGGCGCTGGCCTGCGCCAGGTCTGAGAATCCACAGAATTCCAGAGTGAACAGGACTCCGATTAATTACAGCAACCATTACCGCAGCCCCCAGTCCTCCCACCCCCCACATACACACTTGTACACCCTCCTCAGTAATAAATGGCTTTTTATCCTACTGCACCTTTTGTTTGAAAACTTTGTGTTACCTACAGCTGGGCTCAAAGTGAGGGGCTGGGGCCAATGTCAGTGAAAGCAATTACATGATCCAGGGCAGAGGATAAGCAAGACCAGATGGTGCACATGAACAGGTTGACGAGAGAGAGAGAAAGGAGGGAAGTTTATTCTCTCTTTTCTTATGACCACCCACAATTGGAAAGATGCAAGACACTTCCTTAAGAATAAAGGATATATATATATATATATATATCCTTTATTCTTTATACATTCAAACTCCTTAAATATATGCTAGTGTTAATCAATTGCAGCAGCTCCATCCTGTGCGGGATGTTTAACTTTTCTTTTAGTTTTTCTTATATATTTAACTCTTTCTTAACCCTATTCCTTCCCTTCTTCTTTCTGTTTACTCACAGTTTTTTAGTTATTAATACTAAAGGAGCAATAGCAAAGAACAATGGTGCAAGGGCTGTTTGATGCACATACTGATTGATGCTACAACCTTTTAGAAAACATGGCTTCATTCTGGACTCAAACATCTCGATTCTCAGGTTTCAGATCGCGAGGGACAATAGAGATGCCAAATGGACAGGTACACGGAAATGTGATGGGATCATCAAAAACAGGTGGTGTCATCCAGCACGTTACTGTGAAGGAGCGTCACTGTTGTCTGCACTTTGAACTATTAGCCATGATTTTACGTCCATATTACCTGCCAAGTTCACAGTCGCCATAACTGCCCCCAGCAGCAGACTGTGTGACTTCATTCTCTCAACAAGAGCAAGACTCAGCATCCAAACTCTTTAACTGTCATTTCAGGAGATTTTAACCATGTCTCACTTTCCTCCACACAACCAAAATTCCACCATTTTGTTAACCGTGCAACAAGAGAACAGAGTTTTCAAAGTCTGTTATTTAAAGGCTAAGAATGCATACAGTTCATCACCCTCCCACCATTGGGAAGATCAGATCATAATCTGTTCCTGCATACTCCCACATACTGACCAGTGGTTTCAAGGCAACCAGTGACAAAGAAAATGAGGATGATGATGAGATGGTCACCAGAGGATGCAGGTCTGCTTTGAGAACACTGACTGGGAGGTATTGTGTGAATAAGCTGGTGAGTACATCAACACGATGACAGACTGCATTACTGACTACATCAACTTCTGCACAGACACTATTGTTCTAGTAATGCGAGAGCATTGTTTTCCCAACAAAAAACAATGAATCACCAAGGATTTGAATGAGGCCTTCAGAATTAAGGACACGGTCTTTCTAAGGAGTGTGAAGAAGGAGCTGAAGGTGAGACTAAGAGAGAGTAAGAAGGCCTACAGAAGGAAGCTGGAAAAAATACAAAGGAGGTTTAGGTAGGCATGAGGAAAATCACTAGCATTAATGTGAAACCACAGACTGTGGGGACAGTTTGGACACTGCCAAGAAGCTGAATGCATCTTTTAACAGGTTCAGCATGATACCACCCACCTCCAACAGTTGTAGCCTTACTCCCTCAGCTCTGCTGCTGTCTCTACACTCTTAATCACACCACCAAAATTGGGAACCAGCCAGTCTTATCTTATGGTCTGCACCACTGGAGCACATCAGGGAACTATACTTTCCTCCTTCCTCTTCACCCTGTACACCACAGACTTCCAGGACAGGTCAGACCTCTGCCACCTTTAAAAAAAATTCTGATGACTGTGGTGGTCAGGGGTGGACAGGAAGGCAGGAAAGCAATTGTAGAGAAGTACAAGTCAGGATTGGGTTATAAAAAATGTCTAAATCCCTGAAGATCCCCCAAAATATCATCAAATCCATTACCAACAAATGGAAAGATCAGGGTACCAGAACAAAACTACCAATACAGGGCTGCCCACCAAAACTCTCAGACCAGGCACATTAATCAGATAGGCAGCACAGTGACCAAAGGTAAACCTGGAGTAACTGCAGAGATCATAAGCAGAGACTGGAGTATCTGTCCATACCACAATATGTTGTACATTCCATAGAGCTGGGCTTATGGAATAGTGGCCAGAAAACAAGCCTTTACTTACAGAAAAAAATGATGAAGGCTCAGCATACAGCAGGCGAAAATCAAATATAGCTATTGTTACTTTGTTGGATTTGTGGAGATGCAGCTCCATCTACTATTATTATTGTTGATGTATGAGACCTGTTTCATTTGCACTATGGCTGAAGTAAACTGACCTCTAATCTACTTATTTGCCAGTCATTAGTTTTATCATTATATAATTCATGAATTAAATTATGAATTGAGATTCATAGGTCCCCACCAATGTCAAGAGCAAATCTACACCCCTGGTGGATTGAATAGCCCTCCTTTATCATCACTACTTAGTGACATGCTAGCCATTGCGGGTGACTGATAGCTGACTACAGAACATGGGAATTAACATTCACCTCCTAGTATGTTAAAATGTACAATGACATTCTATTAATTACAGGTTTTCAGAGGAAGCATGTGCTAGGTTTCCTACTCCCAGCACACATTAGCAGGCTTAACTGGACACAGCTTAACTAGGGGGTAAATAGGAAAACAATTATCTTATGTATACATAAAGGGATACACTTAAATGTAAAGGAAATAAGAATAACATTAAAAACAATTAATGATTTTGTTGACTTGCTAAGAAAATTGATATGTCCAAATGTTGTGAAAATGCTTGACAAAATGTTCGGTATAAATAAAATGCTGCTGTTTCATTGAATATATTGAATTCAATTCCTACTGTCTAGCACCATAATCATTATCCTCCTTTACTGTATGTATATTTAAGACAAAAGATTGTATATGGTACTGCAAATACAGTCATTGCCAATGAAACATGTGTGCAAGTTACACTAACAGCTTAGGATGTCTTGTGGACATGTGTTGACTCTCATGGCAGGGCTTCTAACTGGATAATGTTCATTCACACACAGCAGGAATATTGTAAGCATTATCCTCTTTCTCTGCATCTACAATTTAACAATATTTGATACTGCGAATATTATGTATATTTCTTACTAGGGGGACCACTTTTTGGTGTTATATATGGCCATTTATAAAGGACCTACAACAAAAAACATAATCTTTATGAATTCAAACTTGATTGTAAATTGTTGACTTCATTGTTGTCACACACTGTGCACGATTTATATCCATATATCAAATTATATCATATTAAAAAAGTCAGCACCTGATTACTTAATATTACATCATTTTTGCTGTGAGAACTTGGACCATGGTGGTGATACAGTACCTTCAGGCTAGGTTTATATACAGTAGGACTGATGCTAATGTTCAGTATATATTCTATGCTAATCAAATTGACCATTTATAATTTTAAAACATATAACAGTTTGATCAAAGTCGTATCACTACTGAAAGATTTTTGTTACATTTAAAGGAGATAATATGCAAATTAGATTCAAATTAGAGCAACAAGACCTTGCTTAAGGTAATCATTTAGTTTTTTAAGTACCTCTAGTGCTGGAGGTATGAACAGTGTGAGAAATTACACATGTACCAACAGAGCCCACTCTATTTGTCTACTGTCCTCTTTTTCACTAGTAACAACATCTAACTGGTCACACGTCTGATGTTTCGGGCTTTATTACTTTTGTTCTGACCACGTAGACGCCAAAAAAGCTATTTAAAATGTAGCAAAACCAGTCAGGAGCTTTAAGGTCTCCTCACAATGTTCAGAGAGCACACATGAAAGTTATCAGTCAAACATTTCCAGTAGAACACCCTACATCGCCAGACCTGTTCGGTCAAAGAGTGAAGAAGTCATTATGGAAAATTACAGAAACTGTGGGGAAATCAGGTTCAGCTTGGAGTCCATTTAGTGGCTAAAAGGTAATTTGTGGAGCTTGATGAAAAGCGGAAGAATCCTAGGTAATGACTTAATTTGCTAATAGGAATAATTATAGCGCAGCCAGAGGCTACCTCTGCTAGCTGCAGAAGAGAAACACTTAGCCCGTGTTTATCTTTGCTAATTGTCCTGCATAATCACAGAATATTGTATTGTCTTTGGAATGTGCATCGCTATTTAATGAACAGCAAACCATAACCTTGAAAATGGTCTGCACTGGGAATATTCTGCTGTCTCAGCAGGCCCTGCTCATATGTGGTATGTTTAAACATGACATGACCATTGAGGAATGGAATCTGCACTTTGGTGTCTTGTATATGGATTTTATTTAGATATATAATTACAATATTTATCTCAGGTTTGAGGACAAGACGTGCTTTTAACAAAAGTCTGAAAAAGAACACAGCCAAATTGTTACCTAGACAAAGCCCACTGTACATATCATGTTCTATGAACTGTGGTGAGACCTGCTTGTAAGTCCTTTGATGACATTTTAGGATTGTTGGAGATCCCTTTGTCACACATATTGTGGTCTGCGTTCAGGCCTACTTTTTTTTTTAAATCACCACCCCTGCTCCTAGAAAGCAACCCTAATCTACCCACCTGATCCACATAATTACTGTCTTCAGAAGTTCTTGATTGACTGAATTAGATATGTTACATTTGGGTGTGAATTGAAACCTTCAGGAATGTAGTTTTACAGGAGGAGGGATGGTGATTAAATTGTGATTTTAAACTTTAGACTCATCTGAATCTGCAATTCTTTCTGAACACTCAGAGAGCTACTTTAATCTGGCCATTCATTCTAACAACCAAGCGCAAACCAAGCTAATGTCTAAGGTTTAAAAAACACAGGCTCCTCCAAAAAATATTTCTATTAAGTACTTTTTAAAATATTTTTTAAAACACTTTTTACCCAGTTTTATGTTTTCATGCACTGTGTGTACACTTTTAAGATTTTTTTGTATTAGTTTTGCATTTGCATTTTTTCTGTTCTTATGATGATGCTACTAAATGCTGCTGACGTTAGTTCCAATTAACAGCACCAGAATTGTTTGCCTTCATATTTGCTGGCTGAAGTTGCTCCTTATTGTTTGTTGTTTGTTTGCTGACCTTTACTGTATGTTTCTCTGTGCTGTAAAATTAATATAAGTGCTGTATTGGCGACATGCAAAATATCTGATTCAGTTTCTCTCTTCCTCCCTCACTTACTAAGTAGTCATATGTGTGTGTTTATGTAATACATACATATATAATTTGGCAAGTATAAAAGCTAAAAGCATTCATATACTTTATTCATATAATCATATAATTAATATTATGTGTGTGTGTGTGTGTGTGTGTGTGTGTGTGTGTGTGTGTGTGTGTGTGTGTGTGTGTGTGTGTGTGTGTGTGTCTGTGTGTGTGTCTACAAGCAGTGTCCACAAAACATTTGGGAAAGTAGTGTATGTACTAAGCACTATTTGTGTCTGAGAAATATTTCTTTCTCTTTTTCAGAGGAAGACAGTCGCCGGTACACAGGCCTGACAATATTGTTATTATAGCATTACTCACTGCAGAATTGCTTAAGCAATTAAGCCTGAAAGTGCAGCATTTGGACATAATGCATCAAACAATCTGAAAAGAAGGGGAGGGCAAAACACCAGAGAAAGAATGAAAGTTCGGAGGGAGAAGAGGGAAAAAAGACAAAATGCCAACCATTTGTTTTCCAGCCTAATCCTCCAACTCTCAGGTGTATGTAATCCAGGAATGCAGAGAGCAGCCCGCTGTGTGTGTGTGTGTGTGTGTGTGTGTGTGTGTGTGTGTGTGTGTGTGTGTGTGTGTGTTTCGTCCTCACTAGAGGTTATAGATTAGTGCTGGTAGTGTACAGAAAGCTTCATTCCAAACAATGTTTTTCAGGCAACCAGGAGGTAGTCTGTACTGCTAGCTGGACAAGCTTGCTGGCCACAGATGCAACAGCTAATTCATAATTGTAATGGCGGTGAATGGGCAGATGGCGGGGTGCTGCACAGACCACAGCGGTAGCATTAGTGTTAGCGTGGCGGTTTGACGCTTGACTGGGACGCTGCTCAAACACGCGTCTTCTCATTGCTTTAACAATCTGGATCAGCCTATGTTTCTCTCTCACTCTCTGTCTCTCTCTCTCTATCCCTCTGTTTACCATGTAAAAGTGTGTTTAGAGGCAGCAGGCTAACTGCCACTGAAGGCCAGCTTCCACTTGATGCTAAATCTAGAGAAAAACGGTCAGCCTCAAGCAGAACGAGGTCATCACTTGATATTTCTGTAATGGCCAGTAAGAGCTGTGAGAGGTGGTTTTGGAACACACACGCACACACACGCACACACACACACACACACGCACACACACACGCACACACACAAACAAACCCACACACACAAGCACACACACAAACACACACACACACAAACACACACACACACACACACACACACACACACACACACACACACACACACACACACACACACACACACAGCTTGTTTTTTTTTTCATGTTCAACCAAAACCTTAAGCTCATTAACTAAAAGCTAGAACTCAAGGTTCAGAGGATTTTCAAGAATAGAGAGGTTTTTCTTCTTAACCTTTCGAACCCTACACAATTTTTATTCACCAAAAACATTAGAAAAGTACTTTTGTCACACATGTCAGATATTGTTGGTTTTTTTTCTTCAGGGTATCCTATGTTGAAATTGAAACAAGTGATTTGTAGCTGTTTTCTGAGCTAAATTACTCATCAATCATTTATCACTTAATGGTAAAATTGTGTAGTCTTGGTAGTTTGTTATGATTTTGTTTATAATGTGGGTTATTCGGAGCCAAAATCCTGAAACTGTATGTAGCTGCTCACAAAGTGCAGATATCAGAGTTTAAAGTCAAGGATTTAGAACTATGACAACTCAAATAACTTATATGGTTCTCCCTTTTTTGTCCACTTTTTTGTCCATTCTCTGTCAACTGAACCATTTAGCTTCTCTGCACTGTATAAATAATCCTGAATGAATACCAAAGAAATACTCAAACTTTTTCAGTAAAATCCCCTTAGTTTACATTAACTCATTCAAAGTTAATAAAAGCTGCCTTTCTCCTTAAAGCCATCATTTTGGGAGAGACATGTTTTCAGTTGGACAGTGATCAATAAATTATTCTTAACCTGATTAAGGTTTTATTTATAAATAAATGTATAAATAAATCAAATAATAATAATATTATTATTATTATTATTATTATTATTATTATGATGATGATGATGATGATGATGATAATAATAATAATAATAATAATAATAATAATAATAATAATAATAATAATAATAATAATAATAATTAAAAACATTTAGTCTTAGTCACTAGCCCACACCCTTAATAAATGGGTTGTTCAAAGGTACTTTTAGGCAGTGGTTTTATAAAGAACTATGACTGAGAACCCCCAGCAGATTTTTCCAGGACTCACCTTAATATTGGAAATGGTTTTCTATAGCACCAGAAAAGCATTCTATCACTGTTACAAAGTGCTATATATAATCATTTTAAAAGATATAAGATACAAAATATAATAAAACCTTTTATTTTCCTGAATTGTTTCCTGAAAATTACTATAAATTATATTCAAATGCATAAATATCTTAATGGATATAATAATAATAATAATAATAATAATAATAATAATAATAATAACAATTACACACACACACACACACACAATATAAAGTAATAAAAAACTGAAAACAAAGAATGAAATACAGCACCATTTCTAGCATCCGCAAATAATTCTACCACAAAGGGCTAGATACAAAACATTATATGCATGCACACACACACACACACACACACACACACACACACACACACACACACACACACACTGAGGCCTGAGGCATAGGGGAGTCTTCACTGCTAACTCACACAAACGAACACACCTCACTGCACCTCTAAACATCCCTTTTCTGGCTGATGGAAGTCCAGAGGAGAGCAGTAAGGTCTTCGGCCTGAGCTAGCAGTGAAGACTCCCCTATGCCCCAGGCCTCAGCCTAACCAATAGAAGTGTGTGTGTGTGTGTGTGTGTGTGTGTGTGTGTGTGTGTGTAGTGAAGCAGCTAAAATGGAAGGCGTTGTGTAGTGAGAGAGGACAGAGTAATGGGCAAAGACGCACGTCAGCTCACTTCTCCTCACAGCCACTGGCCTTGGAAATGACCCATTATTTACACACACACACACACAACACACACACACACACACACACACACACACACACACACACACACACACACACACACACACACACACACACTCATAAGCACTTAATTAACACAAACTCACACACAAACACAAAGACCTACAGTCCCTCTCTTTGCTCTTTGTCATGTTTAAAACAGTAGCCACTCCTGTAATTCCTTACCTCTTTGACTGCTAGACTTAATGCACAATTATTAATTATCGTAATTCAAAATAAACTCATACCATTTCTCTTTACAGTTGCTTACCGTTTTACAGGTTACTTACACACCAAAAACTCAAAATAACAAAGTTATTGAGCACGATTTTAGCCCAGATTTGCACAAATACAAATGCATTCTCAGCCTCACACATTTTTCAGAATAGTACAGTATTTTACAGAATACTAGAAACCTTTCTCTATATAAGACACTGAAATCTATCAGGATGCCACTTCTTTACTGTATCACAGCTCTGTCTTTCAGTGTGAACAAACTGTGGGCAGTTACTGTGGGCAGTTACATGCCATCCATTTGTTTCTCTGCATACCTTGTTTTTCTTCTTTCACCATGTTCTTCAATGTTCAGGACCCCACAGGGCCACCACAGAACAGGTATTATGTGGATGATGGATCATTCTTAGAACTGCAATGACACTGACATAGTAGACACTGACATGTTGTGTGTCGGATCCATTCATACCAACACAACACACACTAATACATTACCATCATGTCAATGTAACTGCAGTGCTGAGAATGACCCACCACCAACATAATACCTGCTCTGTGGTGGTACTGTGGGGTCCTGACCTGAAATAAGTCATTTATTGTTTCAGGTAACCTTAATCTACCTTCTGAACAGCATCACAGTCCAACACTTCCTCCTAGATGTAACAGTTTATTTTTGAGGATGAGTGAATTTGATCTTCTGCTATGATGAGTGCTACCACGGTCAACATAATCAATGACGTTAATATTTTGACATTGTATTAATTTTTTTATTAACTTCCTTTTTTGATTTCTAAAACACTTCCATCTAAATTATTATCACTTACCCGTAATGCTTTTGCTTAACTCCTGTGTGCACGGCCATTTCTGACTTCTGTCATGTGCTTTGCTCAATTTAGAGTTTCAGTCTAAGAAATCAAGGGTCCAGCAGCACTAGTGCAATGCAGCAACCTGAGGAGAAAACAACCAGTTCACTTTTTCCATGGGTTAGTTCATTTTGTTAAGCTAAAAAATGGTTGCCTTTTGCCAAAAACCTATTACTAGTGTGGGGACCTTTCCTGATTCTGCTGTAGTCAAAGAGAAACCCACATTCCCACTGATCAAGATTTAAGAGTTAAAATGGAAAATACTGAGCATTTGTTAGAGACAGCCTGAACATTATACAAAAGATTGAGATACCAAGATTAAAACTAAGAAAAATAATCTGCACATAGCACCTGCAGCTAAACTGCAATTACTACAATGCAATGTTTTCACCCCTAACACTCTGTATATATGAATTATGAAATGATTCTGTTCTGCACATTTTTTATGTGAATGGAATCCCAAATCATTTATTTAAAGCTAGGTTCTTTGTGTAGGAAATCCCATAAATATAATAGATCAGGTTTTAATAACTGAGATCAGAATACATTTAAATAGAATTTTAGAATTTCTTCTGGATTTGAACAGCTGACTAAGGGTCCCCTGTTAATTTCTCTCAGGCTGGAGTTGTTGTAAGCCTTTGTTTACATTTTGCTATGCTGAATCATATGATGACATACATCTTGTGGTTAACAAAATAAAAGAAATATAAACTTTGACTGTTTAAAGGAAAACTTTAATATTACTCAACTAATTGATACAATAGTTGATTGATAAATCAATGAAAAATAGTCATTGGCTTCGGATTTGTCTATCTAAAAATTTGAGCTGTCATGGCAGTGGAGATCTCCATTCTGCAGGGCATACTGATGTTACTGCCTCATTTTTACAACAGGTTTGAGGTCAATGATGTTTCTCAGTCTTACTACTTTTGAAACTCCTTTCTTTAAGTTTTGGAAATAATTGTTTGCAGGATTGCATTTTCAGAACCCACTGAAAAATGAAAACATTGTGGAATTAAGTATAGATATAGAGATGTATAGATGTACATTACCTCCACATAATCACATCTTTTTTACTGCTTATGTCTGATTGGTGAGTTTACAGTTATACATGGTAGCCATGTTTCAACTGGAACACGCTTGGTATGTCAACCTTTAGAACCCTAGTCCACCTTTGTAGTTGTTGTTTGTGTTTGTAGTTTTGTGGTCACACAAAGGTGTTTTGGTGTGAAGTATCACATTTGCACATGGCCTGGCTGAATGTTTCGGGTCATTGTCATGCTGGAAGACGCAGCCATGGCCACAATCTTCAATGATCTTACTAAGGGATTTACTAAGATTGTTGACCAAAATCTTGCAATACATGGCCTCATCCATCCTCCCTTCAATATGGTGCAGTCATTCTGTCCCCTTTGCAGAAAAGCATCCCCCAAAATGGGAGGTGGATTTGATACCAAAAAGTTCTATTTTGGTCTCCTCTGACCACATGACCTTCTCCTGTGCCTCCTCTGGATCATCTAGATGGTCATTGGTGAAAATCAAACAGGCCTGGACATGTGCTGTGCTGAAATATGTGAGCAGGAGGACCTTGCTTGCCCTGCAAAAGTTTTTAGAATCATCCTTACCTCACAAGGTGAGATTTTGCATGAAGCCCCAAGACTGAAGAAGATTGACAGTCATCTTGTGTTTCTTCCATTTTCTTATAATTGCACCAACAGTTGCCTTCTCACCAAGCTGCTTACCTATTGTCCTGTAGCCCATCCCAGCCTTGTACAGGTCTATGATTTTGTCCCTGGTGTCCTTAGATATATCTAAGTCTTGGTCTTGGCCAAGGTGGAGAGGTTGGAATATTATTGATTAAGTGTGTGGGCAGGTGAATTTTATACAATTCATATAGGTGTAATTAATAGGTAATTAAAAGGTAATGACTGGAGAGAAGGAGGCCTTCTTAAAGAAAAACTAACAGATCTGTGAGAGCCGTAATTCTTGTTGTTTGGTAGGGGATCAAATACTTATTTCAAGCAATAAAATGCAAATTAACGATTTAAAATTCATACAATGTCATTTTCTGTATTTTCTTTTTACACTCTGACTCTCACAGTTGAAGTGTACCTACTATAAAATTACAGCCCTCTTCATTTTTTGTAGCTGGGGAAAACTGCAAAAGTAAAATGTATACATTTTACTAACATACATTAGGTATAAGTTGAGGTGGTGATCATCTAATATTGTGACATCACTAACCTTCTTCTTACTTGATCAAATCTTTACAGCAGTGCTCCACAATCTAATAGAAAGCCTTCATAGACAGCAGAGACAAAACAAAAACTCTTAGAAACCAAGACAATTTGTAAAGGTTAAAACCTTGATAAAAACTGATATTGGAACAAAAAGTGAATGAGCATGTTTCCCAATACTTTTGTCCATTTATTGTTGATGCAACAAAAAGATGGGTTGAAAAATCTGATCTACTTTAAGCAAAGAAGTGCCGACACACCCAGAATTGGCCTGTCGGACCTCCACCTTTAAGAGCATCAGAAGAGAGGATTTTACAACCTTTATCCGTGCAGAGGAAGCCAGATAGCAGGTGAGGTGGAGTTCACACTGGTGGGTCGGTGGGGAAGGGGGGTTGAGAGGTATCCTTGAGCAAGAGAGAAAGAGGGTCAACACCTCTGGAATAGAGCTGTCAAATTAGGAGCCCCTCACTAGCTCTGCTAACAGCTACTAATTGGTGACAGCTAGCACACTCTGTTAAAGCACCCTGGCTTAAGGGCTAAGGCGTGCCACAGGGGCAAGTGTATCTATTTGATGACATTGTGGTGTGTGTGTGTGTGTGTGTGTGCGTATGAGTGTGTGTGCGGTGGTGTGTGTGTTTTGACACTTCCTCTATCACAGCCCCGAGCAGAGGTGATCTCTCACCTAAATGTTCTCCCTGTTAGTTACAGACTCCATTAGAACCAGGTATCTGATTAAAATAATGACAGTTTGAAAACATGAGGCAGATATTTAAAAAGGGGGGTTTAAATCTCTTATTGGAGACATTTAAAGACTTTCTCTCGCGCGCTTGAGCTCTCCTGCTCTCTCGCTCCATCTCCTGCTTTATTTTGCCTCCTAAAATTACTGTGTTGTCACAGTTCAGCTGACTCCATTTTCCATTTTATATAAATAGCCAGAAGAAAAGTATTAATTATCCTTGTACAATTTAATGCACTGCGTGTTTTAACCTTTCAGGTTTCCGGTAAACAGCAACATAACCAGGCATATCCGTGGTAGCAAATGTGATTTATGACAAGAATCTTTAATTTCTGTTTTTAAATAGGTTAGACGGCAATCTGCATATATTTAAATGCGCCCGCGATACCTCCTCCAACCCCCTCCCCACCCTCGTTCTTTCTTCAACCCCCCCCCCACCACCTCCTTGTCTTCAGGGCCCTCCTTTAATATTCCAGGATGATTTTTGTCCACATACATTTCTGTGTGTGTCACCTTAGATTAAATTATTACCGTTTTGCAGCTCCTGCATTGCAGGCCCCGGGCCCTTATTTACTAGAATCAATGAAACAGTAATGAAAATCCATTTTTCATACTCTCCGCTCCTGCTGACTTTTATTTAGTTAGCTGTGTCTAAGCAAGCAATTCATTCTGCCTAAATGCCACCCCAAGAACAGGCATTAGCACAGCAAGGGTTAACAGGGATTAAGATGGCTTCGCATTCACACATATATGCACACACAGAGACACACACACATACAGTTACAGTACTTGTGCACACATGAACACATAGCAAACAGATTAAAACTGTGTTGATTGTTCATGCTCTGAAAAACCCATGTGTCCCAGGAAATCACCTGAATTGTAAAGGTGATGCCAATACACTTCCAGTGAGGCAGACTAATATATATATTTAAAATATATGATATATTTTAGAATATATGGGATATTTTATTGACAACAGAGAACAGAGAACATTTTCAGATGTGAAACATATTCTTCAAGCATATGTCAACATACACACAGACACGTATAAATAATATGTGTTATAGATATATTAAATATGTACTACAGTTGGTATTTACTTAGATGTCTTTTATGCATGTGTGCACAATACATGATGTTTACATATGTACATGTGAAATATACATATTAATATTTTGAAGTGTTATATTTATGTTACATTTATGATATATATGCATACATGACCATTTATCACATTTCTGTATGGGTTCTGTAGAGGAATTTGCATGAATTTCAATCATAGTTGTAGCAACAGCATTTCAACTTCTGGTGCAAAGATATTTTTAGTTTTTTATTATTGGTTGGTTTGTGGCACCAAGACAGCCCACAGCCACATAGCCTAAGCTTATCTGGCAAAACATATCTTAGAACTGTAACAAGAAAAATATTGGCTCCCATTTTATATACGTTGTTTGACTTTAGAAGTTACAAGTAGGACAGTTTACCTGGAATGCCCCCACAAGTCAGATTTCCTACTCAGAAAGTTTGGAGATCCTTACCATCCCTAAGTTCGCAATCCAGGAAAGTTGCCCACACTCCAAATTTAATTAAAGCATTATATTATATAGTTTAATAGCACTTCTGTTTGTGTCTGGGTTGTGTGGTTGATCATAGCCAGTCAGACAAGTGGTCTTTTCAGGCTTTAAAGATGTCTTTGTGCCAGATACCCTCGTCGTTCAGTTAAGTGTTAACTCTAGAGGATTCCTCACATCAGATATCAGTATTAAAGTCTAAATTTAGCTTTTATCAGTTCCAGAGATGCTCTACACTGGATAAACACATCTGTGCTTACTCTGGGCAGTCAACTGCTAGCATTTAGCCTTTTTAGCCATGCTTCCATTTTCAGTAAACAATAGCCATGTATTTAGCTTTCAAACACTTTCTCTAGTTGACTAGAGTTTATGTAAATTTGGTGCTGTGAATTTAACGAGTCGAGACTATTAGGTAACGGTTTTAAGGTTTGTTGTTTAACTGTTTCACAGTCTGATGTGGGTTTCACTTTTAATGGAGGTACAACAGTGTTTGAGCTTCACAATTTGTCACTTCCAGCTGTGGCCCGGTGGTTAGATATCTTGTGACTGCAAAGTTTGATTGGACATGACTGAAGTCCCCATGACCAAGGCACTTAACTTTCCAACTGTTCCCCAGTGTCGTGGATAGGGCTGCCCACCACTACAGGCATGCCCACTACCTCCTAGTGAGTGAATTCACTATTGTATATGTGTGTGTTTCACTGTGTGGTTGTGTAAATGTGGATGACATATTCCCCTGCTACACAGTGTATCTATGTGCACATTTAGATTCCATGTACTGAACTCTCATTATTCACTTTTCCATTCTAGCATCTTTAATCATGCTGTGTTTAGTTTATCAGAGACTCATGTAGAAAGTAAAATTGTGTTTGTTCACTTATTTGTTTACAGTTCATAGATGTTTAGTCCACAAACATTTACAAAACAAAGTAATTTACTTTTATTCCATATATATGTCTGTGTATTTCTCTCTCTCTCTCTCTCTCTCTCTCTCTCTCTCTCTCTCTCTCTCTCTCAAACAAATCGTTTCATATGAATAATTGCTTTTCACAGTGTACCTTTCATTTACACCAGGACAGCGCTTTCAATTTGAGGTTTATTTAAGGTTTATTAGTCTAAAATATGGGTGCAGGGAGGATAATATTAACGACATTTGGATGGGAAATATGAAGATGATATGGCTGGAAGCGTACATATTCAAATTAGGGGCGGGGTAACGGGGACAATCAGCCTTACTGGGTCACAGCACATGTTCCCCAGATACTGCTACAGAATCTGCCTCTAAAGCTCAGAGACATGGTTTCATATTCTGCCTCTAAGGCCTCATCCTCATGTATCTGAATATTGCTGAAAAACTAATTTTCCCCTCAATTTTAAACAAAAATTCCTTCCACACGAATTACAAAGATTTCTTCATTCAAAGTACTGTTCACTTAGTCATACTAGCCAAAAAGGGGGGTGATAATGTCTTACAATTTGCCTTAAAAAAACTTTGACTATCCATATGTGGACAGATGATTGGAAAACAAGGTAAATTCATCATGTGAATTAAGTGTTTAAGATTTGTTTTAAAACTCCTTCCTTTCAAAAGCATTTTCCAAAAGCACAAGGGGACCCCTAACAATATGCAAGGCCTGGTAGAACAATAAAGCCATTGCATAAACACTTTTTACTTTGTTCTTAGTACCCAACCCAGGGTTCAGACATTGACATCACTGAATGTGATCATGTTGGTCATAGTATGACCAAATGTATGAGCATGTGAAACTGGAGGTTTCTGTTTGCCATTCCATTATTATTTAACAGAACAATATTTACTCTAAATAATGCTGGTATTAAATACATAGTGAGTTATTGTGTAGTAGGTTGACACTGCATTGCCATGCCTGTATTTACAACTGTTTAAAAATGAGTACCCTGATATCTAGTGCAGACCTTTAATATTTCACATTTTAAGAAGAAAAAACAAGAATATTGTTATGTGACACAATTTTGGTGACCATACATCCTCTTGTCATCTCTCATGTCCTCTTTTTGGGATGTGAAAAAAGCATTCAGCTGGAGTTTCAAAATTGTGTAAAATGTCCAGGATTACATTAATATTACATCAGTATTTGTTTTTATAAATATACTGCTTTAAATACATTCTCAAAAGCACTATTGATCTGCATGAACCTGCATCTACATCAACCACTTGTCAAACTGCTTTCCACCAGTGTTAAAACAGAGACATTAAAAATGAGGAGAATGGTCACTGGTAGAATATGAATAGGCATCCTTGCTATGGAATCTGTTCCACCCATCAACAAAAAGAGTCAATCAGTTTGCTTGGAATATATATGGAGTTTGGTAAAAATGCCTAAAAACAATATATAATATATAAACAGATAAATATAAACACAAATCTGTTTGACTTTACCCAGATTACCTTATTTTATTTTCATTTATATATATTTCATCATATATGATGAAAAAAAAACATGGTAAAAATGAATTTTTTTTCCTGTGTTTTACATGAAAGGAGATTGTAACCACCTACCAAATAGGGGCCACACAGAAAATTAAAAAAGTTAGTGTAACCTATATTTAATATATTTATGTATTTTTAATATTTAACAATGACAATAAGGTATTGTTAAAAGTAGTGTTAATAAATGTGTCTGTGTCAACACAACATGTTTTTGTTTTAATGTTCATAAGCTGCATGATTTTAGACATATTTAATGCAAACTGCAATGGTCCTACAACTTCTTGAAGCCCCCCAGTACCAACATCCCAGCCACATTGGAGACCTGTATGTCCTCAGGGTCCTCTTTTTGAGAAAGCAATTATGGTCACCTAATTACAGATATTTTTTAACAATTTGTTTTAATACTGTAAATTCATTGATTTAAATATAATGAGGTATGTGCAAACTATTTATATAATCAAGTATCATTGAGAACTTATGATGGAAACAAAGTGTTTTAGATCAGTTTGGTCTGAAATAATTTAATCTAGAGAAACTTACAGTCAGACATATTTACAGTTATATCTAAAGTTTAATACCCACAAAAGCTACATCATAGAATGTTTTCTTCCTTAAAGAACCATGTTCATAATATGGATGTGTTTTGTGTAGAACCACTGACAATCTAAAGAACATTTATTTGGCTTCGTTACTGATATGACCCTCTCATCTCTAATACAGACATGGTAAATGCCCCCTGGTTTTGTGACATCCTGCAACAAAAATTTCACAGCATAGTTCTCAGATATGGACTGTTATGACTGTTTGAAATTTTTAACAATATTTACACAGTATATAAAAAATGGAAGAATTTATCATGATTTTGTCCCTTTAAGAGTTCCGAGAGATGTGCTGAGATCTTTGCTGTGATTGTCCTATTGTAGAAGATTACAGTAAAGCAAAGAGCACATTCAAATGTCACAGTTAGCCTTTCTGTGTGTCCTTTATTACAGATTGATAGGTTTTACATTGTCACAAGCTTTATACATCTTTTATATCACACACAGATACACTGCTCTCCATCTAGATGGCTTTTTAAATGTGTGTGTGTGTGTGTGTGTGTGTGTGTGTGTGTGTGTGTGTGTGTGTGTGTGTGTGTGTGTGTGCAAGCGAGGTGGGAAGGGGGCATGCTTTTCCCCCCAGCATGTGATGAAATAAAATTTAATAACTGAATAAAAATGTAAATAAAGATTTGCTTAAAATGACTTGTCCATGAAATAATTCTCCCTCCCCCTTGAGCTAATGCTCTGATAGGATATATCCCGGGCACGTCGGATTCGGCGGGTGACCTTTTGCGAGTGTGCTCTCGCTCCCACTCTCTCCCCCCTCTTGATTAAAGACGTATTAAATTTGTTTAAATAAAGCTGGTTGTAATGGCACATCATTTGTAAGAAGCTATTAGGGCCCGGAAAATTGTGGCACTGTATTTGCATGAAAATGTGCAATGCTCAGACAGGAGGGATCGTTCCAGAAACAGAGCGATGAGGAGATCCACTCACCTCAATCACTCGCCTTGACAAAGAGCAGATGAAACTTTACACCCTCTCCAATTCCTGAAAGGAGGGACACAGATAGATGGGGGGAGGGGTAAAGGGTGTGTGGGGGTAATATCATGTAAAACCTTGATTTGACTCATTGGTCCCGCCTACTAAACTCCCTGTTGTACACCTTCACCACTGTCTCCTCAATCCTATAATCCTTTTCCAACATGTCAGATACCTGTCAGACACACAAAGCCAGGTGACCAAGCTGGAGGGAGAGATGCAGGGAGAGAGATAATATAAGTCTAAGGTAGCTAAAGATTGTGGGATGAGAGACTTTTACAACACTTCATTTAATACAAAACTCAAACATAGCCCATTGCATCAACTCCCAGCTCAGCCTCCTCAAAACATCACGTTAAGTTCCTCCTCCTCAACACAACACAGTGCACTGTCAACACACCACATTTGTTCAGAAGACATAAAATCCTTCAAAATAAAATAGTTAAAATCAACTTTGAACAAGAGTTACATTGCAAAAGAGAAACAAAGAGAAAGAGTGACAGAAAGATAGATCAAATGAGATCAGAGAGAAGTAAGAGCAAAAGACGGAAAGATCTGGAGAAAGAAACTAGGTGACAAAAAAAGGATGAGAAATAGAGAACAAATGAGGGAGAAATTGAGGGGGAGACAAATAAAGTAATTGAAAAAAGAGTGAGAAAGTGAGACAAAGGTGAGATAAAGAGAGCAAAAGTGAGAAAGGAATTAAGAAAAAGAAATAGAATTCAAAAGCTATAGAGAAAGAGAGATAGAGCAAGGGAAAAATGGAAAAAAATAGAGTTGGAGACAATGATAGAGAGAAAGTGAGACAAGCAAGATGAGTCAGAGAGGTGTAGAGTCAGCAGAGAGACAGTGAGAGAGAGAGAGAGAAAGAGAGAGAGAGCGCAAATCAGAGGGTGAGAACGAATGATAGAATGGGACAGAGATAGATCAGGAGGGATAAGAGAGGGAAATAGAGAAAGAAATTGTTGGACACAGGCACGAGAGAGAGCACTAAAGCGAGAAACTGAGATATAGAGTCAGACAGAGATATGGAAAATGGAGAAAGAAAGTGTAAGAGGGAGAGATGTTGAGAGAGATAAAAAGAGAGAAAGAGATTTACAGAAAGAAAGTAAGCAGCAGAAAGAGAGAGAGCAGGGGAGACAGACAGGTATAGTGAGAGAGATTAAGAAAAAGATACAGAGAGAGATATCAGAGAAAGAGCAAACAAGATGAGTCAGAGAGGTGTAGAGTCAGAGAGAGAGAGAGAGAGAGAGAGAGAGAGAGAGAGAGAGAGAGAGAGAGAGAGAGAGAGGCTTGTGGAATAATAATATCATGTAAAAGAGATTTGACAGATTCCCCACCCACTCATCCCCCTCCTTAGCTGTACACCTTCACCACACCCTCCTCAATCCCATAATCCTCTCTAACATGTCAGATACCTGTCAGATACACAAAGGCAGGTAAGGGGAGGGGCGGAGCAGACAGCCTTTTGAAAAGTGAATGTTTAATTAGCTAAGCCTCTAGAGCCGGTCTGAGCCATTCTCAGACCACCTTCACAAGATACCACATTTTTGGTATCTTGGTCTCATTCACAAGAGAATTAGATTATAGTACTGCCAGGCTATCTTCACCACTTATACCAGATACAGAAAGCTCAGTCCATTTCAAGCACAAAACTTGATAACAAGGACCAGGTTGGGTTGAATTTACACAAAAAATGCAGAGAACTGCTTGTAGGATTGCTAGGAAGGACCATTAAGCAGTAGTTGGAGTGGTGGTGCACTAAGCCTGTCACAGTATACTGTCCTAGAAATAATTGCTGTAAACAATATTATTGTCATAATAATAATAATAATAATAATAATAATAATAATAATAATAATAATAATAATACAATTACTCCTTTTTAAAGAGCAATGACAATGCTCCAGACTAATGGAGTCCTGATGTCCAGTGCCAGTAAATACAGCACACAAGACAAGATAAAAGCTCTTTTGGGACAATGTTGTTTGCATAAATAATGTTATAAATGAGTTGACTTGCTTTGCTTTTACAAATAAAGTCCCATCTTTCAGAAAAGATCCAATCAGCTCGCTTGTTATTGTCTGGCAGCACTGCAAATATGGTGAATGAGTGAACAGACTTAGATAACAATAAGTTATAAGGTTATTTTTATTTGTGGATCACCATGTCTGTCCATGGATTGTATTACTACTGTTCTACACTGCAAACTAAGGTAAACCTGATTAGGAAAAACAGCAGTCGAATGATGGGTCTGCTAATGCTTAAAATAAACAGCTAGGCTACGGCTGTTTCTGAAACTGGAGATAGTTAACCAGGTAATTGATGGTTTGCTCCCCCACTATCTTACAAGGTAATTTAGTAATGATGTTTATTGTATCCAAATCACAAATGCAATAATACACCCTGACATTGCCAAGGTATCAACAGCTCACGTTTAGATATAACCAAATAGTTATCATTAGTCATCATTTTCACCCCCCAAAAAAACCCCAAAAAAAACAAAAACAAACAAACAAACAAATAAATAAATAACATTCAGATAGTATCTCAAGTATTATTTTTACAAACCTTGAAAGCTAAAAGCAGCTTTTTGTGAGAATAGACATCCAATATTACATCAATACATCAATTAGACAGAATTTGTATACGTTGGAGGCAGTGCATCATTGTGAATTATTATGATTATGATTATATTTTGAAGAATTTATTTTTGTCAATCTAATCACTACAGATAATTGATCCAAATTATTGGATTGTCAGCTCCAAAGAATTCTAGATGATCAAATTCCAAAAGGATTTCTGAGTGTTTTTTGTATTTATCAGCAGGCATTAATGTTTCTTTAAAACATAGTTGAATTCCTACAAACATTACATCTCAAATTAGAATAGCCTCGGATCCTCGGATACCTAGCATTAGCAGGTATGTTATCTCTATGTTAACTCTCCAAAACATTTTGAAAACCAGAAGAAAACAACTCCATTATATGTAGTGTAGTAATGCATTAAAGACATCATCAAAGGGTCATTTATATCAGGCAAAATATGTCAGCTGAGTGTCACATCATGCTCATCCTGAAACTTTGAGTGCTTCTAATTGTCCGCAGACAATTATCACCGATACTAGACTGAGTTTACTCATTCTAACTTGCTGTATTAATATAATAATAATTTATATTATAATTATGGGAGTTCTAGTAGTCCTGTTGTGCTGTGAGGACTACCCTGGTGTCCTCTGAGATGCTGTCCCCATTGTGATCTTGACATTGGCTCACTCACACCACATTAGAGACTGCATTACCAGTTTAGGATTGTTTAACCCTAATGGACTTTCATATTAGAATACAGTCTCTCATGACTCATACTCATCCAAACATGCCTGCTCACACTATAGCTATAGTTTTTTAATATTTTGTTTTTATTACTTTTGTCCCATTTTTGGGACTGGGGTGCCCAAACATTTTCAAGTCACTATACTGTTAGTCTGTCAGTCAGTCATCTTATCTGCTTTTGGGTCATTTTTATTTTTTAATAATGGCTTCTTTTTAGCTGCCGGCTTTGGTCAGCTTCACTTTAAATTCACAGATTGCCCAATGATACTCAAATTAACGTATTGAAACACTGTTGTATGGTCCATCCAAAGTCCAACTCTGTTGTAAAGCAGGGTGTAAGGCAGGATGTGCATGTTCAGTGGTTACCACAATGTTCTTGAATGTGCCCTTACAGTTGGACACAGTTGGGGGGTCTTTAATAAGCGTGTACTGCTTGCAGAAGCGAAAATCAAAATTTGCCATTTGTTCATCTTGAGCTGTTTGGGAAGAGCATAAATACAATTTGTTCAGACTGATGTTGGTGGTTCACTTGACAAGGAGGTAGCTGAGGGACTTGCATCAGAGAGAGAGAGACATAGAGAACTAAGGAGAAAGAGAAAAGTGAGAAAGAGTTCTAGAAAAACAAGTCATCGCTTTGTGAAAGCAATTTGAGGTCTTGTGGACAGATTGTGTATGCATGTCTGCATTGTGTGTGTGTGTGTGTGTGTGTGTGTGTGTGTGTGTGTGTGTGTTTTGGTGGGTTCTGGTGTGTTCAGCGGAGCATGCTGAAGCTATGCTTCTGACGGAGGAGTGGGATGCTGTTTAGAGCTTTAAATCAAGCAGCAGGGTCTGAAACACACACACACACACACACACACACACACACACACACACACACACAAAACCAAACACATACACACTGGGAGAGAGACTGCACTCCTCTCTTAAATTGGGCTGCATATAGGGAACTGTCTGCTGGTCACATCAAATAAACAACAGTGCGGAAAGCTCCAGCCCAGTGCTTTGGTCGACCTTTCCATTACCCGTCAGTGCCAGGACTGCTACGGCCAATCAGAGGCAGTGCTGCACTAACAAGGCCCGAACAACTCTGGCTGCTGCTCCAGTGCAGTTCCCTTCCAATACAACTGTTTGTCGGATTGACTTTTCTGTTTTGCTCCTCTTTCAACCCATCCACAACTCTAGCTTTCCTTCCACCCCATGAGACAACTCTGAAGATTTCCCAATGCACTTAAACTCTGCAATGTTGTACAAAACCTGCAGGCCACCGAAGAAGATTGTTGATCTGCTCAGTTATTTTGTTTTGCTTTTACTAACTTTGAATTTCTTGTTTTCGAATAATGTTCTTGTTTTTTTATCTGCAGCTGCAAGGTGGTTAGATAAGAACAGGAACTTAACCAGAGCTGTCACTGGAAATGTAAGGTTATGTTCAGCATGGCCAGTTTTAGACATTGTTTGGGTTCAGGTCAGTTTCGAACTCAAAACCTGATAAAGTGGCTCAGGTCAGGTATGATTTTTGGGGCACTTGGCTCAGATTCAGATTCAAGTCTTGATGTAAGTAGAACTGGGCTTGGCTTGAAAGCATTCAAACAATAATTTCTGTCTCAGCCAAGAAAGAGCTGGCCTTTGTAAAACATTACCTTTTTTGTTGTTCCCTCCTGTATTGCTTTGGCTTTGATCATTCATCACTTTGCTCAGTGCCTTGCTGAAAGGTGAAGCTTCCATCAAGCTTTAGTTTGTTTTTTTTTTTTAGCAAACATTCAAGCAAAATATGTTGTCTGTCCATCCATCAATCCATTCTCCACCATCCTTTACTTTTGGGATGGTATTTGTCAAGTGGTTCTACAGATGTAGGTTGAAAGGAACCAGGAGCGACAATCCATTAAACAAAACAATCATTTGGGTTTTAACTTTAAAAAAATCAAATTACAAGCTTCAATTTATACACTGTAAAACTGGAAACTCACCTAACTTAACCTTTAGAACTCTCTGCCAATTTTTCATTCAGTTTGATGTACTTTAATTCATCAGAACATTAGAAAAGTATTAATAGGAGACATATATTTGTATGAATTTGATCATGTTTTGATCAAAAATATACTTTTTGCACATTTCAGGCTCTCAGGTAGCCTGTGGGGGAACTAGTGCACATTGGTGATGAGTGAGTGGGAGAATACATGCCCAGTATGCAAATAGATAATTCTTGGAGCTAATGAGAAAGCTGTTTCACATCCATACACAAAACGTCAGTGATGTAACGATTGTGCTCTGAGCAGATGAAGACAAACAAGGGAGGTGGACATATGTGCAGAGGTTTCAGATTTAACAATAAATCAACAGGAATCCAAAACAAGACTAACATAGGCTGAGAAAATCAGGAACTTAAATACATGGACAGGAATACACACACCTGGGACACAATGATGAGTGGGCAGGGTTACAAAATAGACACAGCTGGGAGTGGGTGGAGCAAGGCTGGAGACAGGACCAAAAAAAACAAAAACACAACATATGTGCCCAGAAGCACATGGGGGAAAGACAAAACAAAGACAAGATGAGAAGATATGAGAGTAACAGGACTGATACATGAAAATTGATTAACCTAATTTATTTACGGCAACAAGTTAGGTGAACTCCGGACTATGTGTGAAAGGCAACTTACTAAACTCAATTATTATGAACTGATTCAACCCAAAGATCTTGTGGGAATCACAAACTCAGGATAGTTGTGTAATATATGGGATATAGCCAGTTTAACATACAGCAGATTTATTTGGATAATATATACTTTTGGGATTTTTCATTCATCAATGGCAGCTGACTAAACTCAATTATTATAAATGAATTCAACCCACACATCTGGAAATCATTCACAAATATTCAGGTTAAAATATTCAGTAATGTGTGGGATATACAGTTTTATTTGAGTAAAAACTACTTGTAGGATTACAGTGTAAAATCATTTTCATCATTAACGTTTTACATGTAAATATCTCATGTTGACAAGTTTGGCATAATGCTTGTGGACCACAGCTTTGAACAGTGTTGAAGATTGCTTTTTTGCTCGAAATCTCACCTGTGTAGAACATTGATCTTTTGTTGTTCCCCTTCTGGTTCGGTTTGACTTCATGCTTGAGATTGTTACCCTGCTGAAAGATGAAGTTGCACCTAAGTTTTATATTTTAGCAGACTGAAGCAGATTGTTCATACTTCAGATGTAGATTTTAGCAGACTATAGTAGGTTGTTCATCCATCCAAAACCCATTTCTAACAAGGTGACCACCCAACATGATGCTTTCATGTTTCCCTTGAGATTCAAAAAGTAAAAGTTCTATCTAAACTGATCACAAAACATTATGGCCGTCTCTGTGTGAAATGTACTAGTACGTGTTTTTCAAGCTTCAATATATAAATACAATGTTCATAATTATTTCAATATAAATATCTATTACAGGTTAAAAACACTTGTGAACCACAGCTTTCAAACAGGGCCACAGATTCTCAATTATATTAAGATCTGGATCTTGTTAGAACGTTCACCTTGTCGATCAATACCAGTCATTCCCACTGAGGAAAAGTATCCCCAAAGCATGATGCTACCACTCCCATGCTTCACTTGTACTCAGTCCTTACACAGCATTGTTTACTGAGAAATGGGCAATGTTACGTTTTTTGTTTTTTTTTTGCTTCTTGGCCAAGTTTTATTTCCAAGTAATTTAACCACAAATGCTACAAATAGCATTTTCATTTTCACAGCTTCCCTTGAGATTCACACTTTGACCTATAATACTCGAAAATTCAAAAAAAAAATATGTTTAATAGGTTGAAAATATTTGTGTCATATGATATTTCCTTACATAAAAACAAGTTCATTAATTTTGAGAGTGCATTTTAAAAATCTTTATTACTGTAAAACTGGAACAACATTAGATGTTCAGGATTTGGAGGAAGTCTCACTTTTCTCTCTAACCTACCTACAACATGTAGATTTTTCTGGCAGTGTGTGTGTGTGTGTGTGTGTGTGTGTGTGGTAATTCGGAGCGTCTGGTCAGTGTGTAACGGATAAGTGAGCAGTCAGGTTAGGGGACCATTACCTATGCGGTTTTTGTGGTTGTGGGCAGTGGGTGATGTAACGACACCTGACACGTTTGCCCCGGTGTGTCAGTTAGAGTGTGTGTGCATGTTGGTATGTGTGTATGTCTGTGTGTTGTAATGGCCGTTAGTAATTCATGGTTCACTTCAGGAAGACCTGATACCAGCCAGGAGCACTGTGACTCATAACACAGGAAGCACCTTTGTGTTGAGAAACCTTGCTCTGTGTTGCCGTGTGTGTGGAGGGCTATTATAAAGTCATTTCAGATTAGAGGCTTTAACAGTGTTTACATGTTTAGGATGCAGGCAAACACCTCTAAGCTAAGCATAATGGAGAATATAATTTCTGTCACATTGAAATAACCTTTTCTGGGTTATTCCACCATTTGGGGATTCACTTAGATCTTAAAACTCTTCCAATTAATATCATTTTATAATGTTTTCAGCTATGAATTTCAGGCAATGTGCATTTACCTTTGCAAACCATTTCAGGAACAACATCGCATTTTTTAACTTAGGTTTCTTTGCTGGTATTGGTTTAAATGAGTAAAGGGGTGTGGTTTTAGCACAGAATTACCAGAATCCATTTCAATGACATGATGCAATCAAATGCTACGGACCTAGTGCAATGTATTTTTAAGAGCCAGTGAGATTTAAAGATTGCTTAACCCAGCAGTCAGCTTGACTTCTACTGGTTCATCAAATCATCTGATTAGTCTTTCCACAACATTATATTTTTTAAAGGACAGAGGTAACGTGGAGCCTTTATAGCAGGATGTTATAAATGGGTGGCTGCAATGGGCTTAAGTTGTAGGATTTTGTAATGTTAACAGGTAAACCAAAAGCATCCACCACCATGTTTCACAGTGAGGATGGTGAGTTGAGGGTGATGTGCAGTGTTAGTGTTCCTCCACACACAGAGTTTTACATTTAGGCCAAAATTTCAACTTTGGTCTCATCTGACCAGAGCACCTTCTTCCACATGTTTGCTGTGTCCCCTACAGGGCATGTGGCAAACTGCAGCTGGTACTTCTTAATGGCTTGTTTTGAAAAATTTGTTTTGAATTACTTTCCCAGGGGGAAATAGCAAAACTGCTGTAACAGGCTGCATGTAGGCTGTCAGTTTAGGTGCATGGCCTGTTTTGGTAGGTTTGCAGTTGTGTCATACTCCTTCCATTATCATATAACCGATTGAGCAGTGCTCTATGAGTTGTTAATAGCTTGGGATTTTCTGAGCCTGAGCTTCACACTTCACACAGCTTTATCTCTGATCCATCTGGCGTTTTCCTTGGTTTTCATTTCAGTAATGTTCTCTAACTAACCTATAAGGTTTTCATAGAACAATAGTTATTAATGGCATACAGGTGGACTCTACTTACTATTTTTTTAACTTCTGAAGGTGATTTGTCACACTGGATTTGATGTAGGGGTAGCAGAGAGGGGGCTGAGGACACATTTTATTTATGAAAAATTGAAACTTTTTTTTTTTTTTTAATTTTCATTTCACTTCAGACATTCTTGCTACTTTGTGTCGGTCTATTGCATAAAATTCCATTGAAAGACATTAAAGTTTGTGTGTGTGTGTGTGTGTGTGTGGGTCTGTGTTTGTGTTCAATGTATATTTTACTAAAATAAATACAAATAAAGGCAACCAGCAAGCTCTTTTCATTAAAGAACTGCACTTTATCCATAAACAGACACCATTGTAAGCATTACCACCCACATAATACCTGTCCTGAGGTGGTACTATTGGGCCTAACCACTGAAGAAATTATGCAGAGAAACATATGGACTACAAAGTTCTATACAACAGCAACAATATTTGACAAATATATTATCTTAAACAGGTAGTGCTTTTCAAAGAGCTACTGTTTTCTCCATCCTAAAAAGTGGTCGAGGGACTGGTCAAGGTTGCTGCGGTATTTGTGCCATGATAACTCTGATGGGTCTCTTTATCTGGGTTAAAAACATCCAAGGCCTTGGTGCACTGTTATACTTTCCTAATCAGCTATTATTCAATCTGTCCCACATCATTCAGCCAAGGCACTGCCCTGTCCTCCACACTACCTTTTTTCCATCTCTCTCTCTCTCTCTCTCTCTCTCTCTCTCTCTCTCTCTCTCTCAGGTCAGCTGTAGCAGCATCAAAGGCTGAGTCAAGGCCTTTAACACAATGCACAGGAAAGCTTCTGTGTTCTGTTGCCACTTCCTCTCTCTCTGGGGAAGGTTCGGGATAGTGGGGTTTAACAAATACGTTAAGAAAAAAAAACTTCAAATGGCAACATGGCAAAAGGCCTTACAAAAGGTAAATTGACCTTCAGGTCCCCAATAGTACCTCTGAGACATTTCTGATTTTTATGTGTGCATTAGTTTTGGAAAACTCATAACCATTAGGAAACACAATATGATTTTTTAAAATGTCCTATATATACACACACCAGTCAACCATAACATTAAAACCACCGGTGTGGTATTGTGTAAGGCCCCTTGTTCCATCAAAACAACAAGGACAACCCATCGTCTCTGTGGACTCCACAAGAACCAAATGTGTCCTGTGTTATCTAGATACATTAGCAGGAGAACATCAGTGAGATTTGGTTGTCCATGACCCTGTCACCAGTTCACCAGCTGTCCTTTGAGAAGCTCTATTGGTTGGTAATGACCACTGTATATCAGGAATACACAAGTGTGATGTTTTGGAGATGTTCTGACTTCATCACACCATCACAGTTTGGCTCATGTTAAAGTGTCTCAGATACTTATGCATGCCCATTTTTTCCTGCATGCCAACTTCAAAAACTAACTGTTCGCTTGCTGTAATTGGAACTAAATCTCCAGAATTGTGGTCAGCTAAGTTCCTTGTGACTACATCATTAATGAGGAAGAAAGCTGTCAAATGATATCAATCTTACTGTACACACAATTAGAACATCGTTTAAATGTTCAAATGATTTGAACATGTAGTTCTTAGTGTATTTCTCAATACATTTCTGTGTTCATGAGTATGATTGCTTTTATCGCAATAACCCATGTGGGAAATAAATTCAAAATGATATAAATAACATATCTGCAGGGTGTGGTGGTGCCATAGGTAGTGCCTGTGTTCCACAGCTTCAGGGGCCTGGGGTTGTGGGTTCGATCCCTGCGTGGATTGCTGTCTGTGAGGGGGTATTCCTGCCTTGTGCATGATGGCTCTAGATCAATCACGACCCTATTCAGAAAGTAGTGGATAAGATGCTGACTGATTGATGTTTTTGCTATATATATATATATATATATATATATATATATATATATATATATATATATATATATATATATATATATATAAGCAAGTTTATAATTTAATATAAATTAAAATAGGAATTTCAAAACATATTTGAAGGTGAAGTTGGTCTAGTTACTTAAAATCTAAAGCTGATACTTGTCAACCTCCCAGAATGTTCTAGAAAAAGGGCTATTAGCATGTTAGCATATTCTGTTTATTGTCTCTCTCATGCTGTTCCGACCTATCCCCCCCCCTCTTCCCCAGATCATGGCCCTGAGCAAGAGATTTTCAACCCACTTTACATTCATTTATGCATAAATGAGCTGATTTTTTTTGGCACGCTGGCAGCAGGAGCTTTGCTGTGCTGTACAGTATGATCAGCAGTGCAGCCATGTTGCATTCCCTCTATGTGCCATGTGTGCTGTAATATTTATAGACATTTTATATGAGATGCATGTGGTAACAATGGAGCTTCTTTCTTCCTGGCAAACAAATACACAGCAGTAGGTACATTATACCATTGTACATATGACGTGTGGTGACAGTAAAATATGTTTAGACATACTGTTTACAGTTAAAATAGAATGGGTTTAGCTGCATGAGGGCTGGAGTTGTATACATTATATATAGTTAAATGTTATGTAAGTGCTTGAATAGAGACAGTAACACAGTAGCTTAGACTACAGAGCAAATTAAGTCAGGCCATTAAGCCCCATGTAAAGGCCATGCCTATGTAAACCTTCAAAATCAAAATTCAGTACTCATAATATACATAATATACTCATATATGCTGTTAATCAAGTAACAGAGTACTTACTGAATAATTAAATATTATTTAAGTTAAGTTTTAATCAAGTTTTAAAGCCTGTGTCAACCTGTGGATCTATGAAATCATACCACAGTTAGTACGAGCAGTTAGTTAGCGCAGTTCCTCCACAAAGTCTTTGATTTACAATGTTTATTCATGGATAGTTTAATCAGGGATAATGAATGAAGGAATAGTAATTATGACTGAGAGTGACAGTACTAGCAGGTGTATCTTGATGATAATACTAATGATAATAATAATAATAATAATAAGAAGAAGAAGAAGAAGAAGAAGAAGAAGAAGTAGGAGAAGAAGAGCCATATTAATGAATTGACATAACAGTATTTACAATGGTATAAACATGTATCTCAAACAAAATGGCTTTGTGTGTTTAAAACTAGGGATGGACTGGCCATTGGGAGAACTGGGAAAAGTCCTGGTGGGTGTGTGTACCCCCTATCCCCCGGACGACAAAACGAAACCAATCAAAAGAGGCCCCAACCCTCCCCACTGCCTCCACACAATCTACCACATGCCATCTGTCGAAAAGGCCCCCCGTTCACTGAAACTGGGCTGGTCTGTATAAAGCCGGTCCAGTCCTATTTATATCTGTGGTACTTTTAGCAGCATTTGTATTCTTGAAAGAAGACATTAATTCAATAGTAAATCTGTCATTATTCACAAAACTGTGAGGGTTGGCTCCAGGGCGAGGACTTCTCCGACCAACAGGAGGAGGTATCATGCTGTACCAGCAACTAATTGAGCCCAACCACTAACACCTGTGGAGAGGGCTTTATAAGTCCCAAGCTCCAGCCCCTCCCTGTTGGATCTTCATCTCTTCACGAGCCAAGAATCTATGCTGGTATTCTTGGGTCAGAAGGCTGAGAGCTCTTGAACTCCCCTTCCATTTTCCTTTCTTTTTAAGGGTTGAAAGTGTGGGTGGTTCCCCTTACCTTTCTTTTCTCTTTAGCTTTAGTTTTCACTCTCTTCCCCTTTCCTTTAAAAAGTCACCAAGCTCCTTTCTTCATTGAGCCATTTTGTCTTTTATTTTTGGAAATTGTTTTCTGTTTGTTTTGAGATGCATTCGATCCTTTCGGACTCTCCCCCATCACCCACAATGCTCTGGGGGTTACTATGGGGGTTAAGACAAGCACATGTCTCCTCTGATACATGTGAAGGCAGCCAATGCATTCAGAGGAAAATTGTATTAAATATCTATTTTACATCAGTCTACATTCACCATGTCTGTTTAAGCCCCACCTTCTCACCTCCACTATTAGTCTACATTGGTCAAACTGCTTCCCGCCACAGCATAAAAATGCCTGAACACTAGTGTGATTAGAACTGGAGGGCTATGGAGATATGGAGTACTGTATAGCATCTGCGCTGTTTATGTGTGCCAAACTGTCTGCTTATAGCAGAATCCATCAGTTCTTCACTTCTGTTCATTAGCTAGGCCTCAAGGAACCAACCTTCCGCTATTCCCCCTGCTGCTGTGTTTACCACCCAGGTAGTTTACGTTAGGGTAGGCGGGGAGGAAGTGGACAGTTTACACAGTGTAAACCTCACAGGCTTGAAGCCTCTTAAAGTTTAAAGTTTACCTGCTGCAGATAAACACTGTACAGGAAGCACCTTCTGTTGTCTCCCAGAACACACACTCTGAACACCTATTCACTGTGGATGGAGTACCTGTCATCCCTCAACCAGCCTTTTGTGTGGTCTATATTGTGGTCCAGAATCCTTTTTCTCTAAACCTTTTGCTTCACCTTTATTTTTATAGCACATTCAAAAGACGTGCGTCAGCCAATGTGCTGTACAATAAAATCAATTAATAATGAACTAGTTAATATTTAATTGAATTTGAAAGACAATTCCTGCAAATAAGAGGAATAAAAACCTGCTAATGGACCAAGAACACCAAAGCAGGGCAGATGACAGAATATATGATGTTGATAAGGATTTGCGTGACTTGCGTAACATATATACTATTGGTTCTTTTTTGAGTGCAGGGCAACTACAGAAAAGGTCTGGTCACTTTTAAACCTCAACCGAGAGTAAAAATTGGATAAAAGGAAATTATTGTATGACTGTGTCTCTTGTAAGGAGGAATGGTCACTATAAAAGTAATATAACTTGGTGCTGAACCATTAAAAGCTTTAAAAACATACAGCAACACCATAAATTCCACTCTGTATTTTACTGGTAGTTTACTGGTAATTTTTACATGGTCATGTACATTATTCAATACTAGCCCCAGATCATTCACTATAGTTTTTGGCTGTATCAGGATTCCCATAAATAACAATGTCTGTTTTGTCTTGGTTTAATTAAGCAATCGAAAATGAGAACAGAACACTTGCTAAACTATCAATATTAGTTCAACATAAGAAGATGTTACTAGACTTTACTAATATTTTTTAATAATTTCAGGCATTTTCATTTTGAAATTGTTTAAATTTTTGTTTCACGGTGCCATTATTAATATTACATATAAGTACTACATATTTACTTTTATATTGCTAATTAGTATATAATTTAATAATGTTCTGGGCTCTTTATTAAATAAATATTCCAAGCTATATTCCTGGAAGCTCAGCCCAGGTGACACCCCTGTTTAAAACAGCCTTGTGTTTGATAGCAACAACATACAATTGTGGTAAGATGTTTGCATCCACTTGTCTTGGCCATTATCATAAATAAATGACCCTTTGAAGGAAGGATTTATGGTCAGATTAGGGAAAGATCGATTTCTTTTGCCACAATGAGGCATTCATTCTGAAAAACTGTTAAGCATGGTGCTAAAAGATTTGGTGTAAAAGCATCTGTTGATGACACTCTTCCTGCCCTCTCTAGGACTCTAGGAGCTTGAGTTGAAATTCTTAGACTCTTGATTTTGCTAATGACACACATTTGCTTTCATCTGAAAGGGTGGCCTTTGAGCACCGTTCCATTCTTTTTCTCTTTAGCTAGATAGGACACCTCTGACATAGTCTTTGCTTCAGTAGTGGCTTGATGTTAGGAATGCTACAGCTGTAGCCGCTTTTCTGGAGACCTCTGTGCAATGTGCAGAAGTGGGTGAATGACCTCAATCTATTTTTTTATATATTTGATCACTCACCTGACCCACCCCACAAAGACATCCCTGCTGAACCCTCACTTTGGAACGTTACCTGCAAGCTGCCCTCCCCATTCTCAACAGCTCTCAGTTCACTGCCACCCCCCACTGGTTCATCAGCTGGCAGCTCCAATCTGCCATTCACACATTTTAGCAACCAGCCTCCCTGCTCCAGTCCACCATAATGGCCCAGGTGAGGAATGAGCTAAGGAAAATCAAGACAAGACAATCAAGGAAATCTGTAGGTCCAGATGGCATCAGCGCAAGACTCCTTGTACTGCAACTTTGCGGGGTCATTGAGCACTTGTTCAACCTTAGCCTGAAACAGGAAAGAGTACCATGGCAGTGGAAAATATATTGTGTGATACCTGTACCAAAGATGCAGTCACAGGCTTGTGGCACTGAATTCTCATCTGATGAAGTCACTAGAGAGGCTGGTCTTTATCCATCTCCACCCTCTCTTGAGCACATCCATGAACCCTCTTCAGTTTGACTACCCACCTGGTTTCGGGTTGGATGATGCTGTCATCTTCAACACAGAGCTCCTTCTCACCTAGAGAAGCTGGGAACACTTCTTTGACTTCTCCAGTGCCTTTAACACTATACAGCATTGGCTGCTGAAGGACAAACTGGGACTGGTATGGACAGTCACCTGTCAAACTGGATATGGTAGTCACTTTACCAACCTTACCAACTGTCTCTTAGACAACATGGTCCAGGGGGTACAGGGACCCCCTCTTCACCCTGAACACCGCTCTCATGTACAACTCATCAATCTCCAAAAGTTCTCTGATGACTATGTGATCATTGGCCTCATAAGTATTGAGGAAGACAGTAAGTACAGAGAACTTATTCAAGACTGATTCAACTCATTGTGGACTGGTGTTTGCAGAGCCACCTCTAGATAAACATGGGGAAGACCAAATAACTGGTGGTGGATTTCCGCAAATGCAGACACTTCCCTCTACCAGTGAACATCCAGGAAATGTACATTGAGAGAGTGGACTCTTATAAGTACCTGGATGTTCATTTAACCACCAAAACTGGATTGGTCAGTTAACACCACTGCACTTTACAAAAGAGGCCAGTGCAGATCCCACCTACTGCGAAAATTTAGGTCATTTGAAGTGCAGGGAGCACTCCTGGGGACGTTCTTTTGCACAGTGGTGACATCTACCATCTTTTATGGTGTGGTCTGCTGTGGTAGCAATACTTTGGCAGCAGACAGGAAGAGACTGAACAAACTGATTAAGAAGGCCAGTTCAGTCCTGGGAAGCCCCTTAGACCCAGTACAGGTGGTGGGAGACAGACGGATGTCAGCCAAGCTGGCATCCTGGCTGGAGAATGACTCCCACCCCATGCACGAGACTCAGCACTGGGCAGCTCCTTCAGTGACCAGCTGATTCAAGTGTGTGAAGGAGCGGTATCACAGGCCCTTCCTCCCTGCTGCTGTTAGACTGTACAACCAGCACTGCTCTCAGCAGATCACTGACACTCCACATACTGTTAGATTTTTTTCAATACAACATAATATGCAATACTTCCTCCATCTCTCCACGTGCAATTTATCCATATATATTTTGTTCTTTAGAGCTTTTTTTTGTTAATATAAACTTTTCCATTAATTAGTTATTTATAGTATTGATATACTATATGGTATATACTATACTATGCTTTGTCTGTTGCTTGTACTGAGTGCTTTGCTATCCTTTTGCTGCTGTAACATTGTAACATTATTATTTTATCTTGTGAAGCTCCTAAGTTCTTGAATTGACTTTTCTTGGCAATCCTCTCAAAACTATAGTCATCCCTGTTGCTTGAAAATGAATTTTCCCAAGAGTTTCCCTCTCCAGTTAATTTTCCTTTAATATGCTTTAATACAGCACTATGAAAACAACTAGTCTTTCCATCAATGACCTTCTGAGGGTGTTGATCGTTGTCTTCCAAACAGCTGTCAAGTCAGCAGTCTTCCCCATGATTGTAGATGTGCTGAACTAGATACAGTATTTATACTGTTTGAATAGTATGTTATTCAAACTCAAAACAGTATGTTATTTGATTGCTTTGAGATTCTGTATTTTTGACTTCCATGTATCATACAGATCAAAATAGATAAAAGATAATAGGCCTGAAATATGTCACATTACATGTAATTAATATAAAATATGACACTTTTTTCAGATGCACTAGTATAAAGTACCATGGTACTTTTATACACTACTCACAAAAAGTTAGGGATATTTGGCTTTCAGGTGAAATTTATGGAAAATGTAAACAGTTCACTCTACAGTGATAGCATACCATGAAGGATGCACTGGTGATTTCCTCATCTCAAACAATATATTGAAACAAAAATTAACAATGGTGGGTACACCACAACCAAAACATTCAGTAACTCTCAATAAGTCTCAATAACTCATCATGTGGCCGTGAGCATCAATTACAGCTTGACAATGATATCTCATGCTGTTCACAAGTCAACTTATTTTCTGCTGAGGCATGGAATCCCATTCTTCTTGAAGGGCAGCCCTCGGGTCATTGAGGTTCTGGGGTGGAGAGTTTCGAGCCTCTACAAGGCGACTCAACTGATCCCACAGGTTTTCAATGGGATTCAGGTCTGGAGAAAGTGAGGCCATTCCATGTGAGGTACACCAGTCTCCAAAAGCCGTTCCCTGATGATGCAACCTCGATGAGCTGGAGCATTGTCGTCCATGAAGATGAAATCAGGCCTAAGTTGTTCATGTAGGGGCACAATCACTGGATTAATTATGTTATTCAGGTAGTATGGGCTTGTCACTGTACCATTCACAAAGTGTAGGGCAGTTCTGTCCCGACTGGACACACCTGCCCACACTGTAACACCGCCACCACTAAAAGCTTGTCTGGTGACAACAGTGACTGATGCATAGCGCTCTCCTTGACATCTCTCCAACATCGTTGACGGCCATCATTTCTGCTCAATGTGAACAGACTTTCATCAGAGAACAGCACTGAGGCCCACTGGTCCGTTGTCCTGCGTAAATGCTCCCTGGCCCATGCAAGACTGTGCCTGGTTGTGTGGTCAGGTACCCTAGCAGGTCATCTAGCATGCAGACCACGCTGATGTAAATGATTTCAAATGGTCTGACGTGACACTTGGGTGCCTCTCACCTCCCTTAAACGTGCCTGGAGTTGAGTGGAATTCATCATCCGGTTTCTCAGGGCATTTTTCACAATGTAGCGGTCATCAGCATGGGATGTGGCCAAAGGACGTCCACACCTTTCTGTGACTCTTCCAGTCTCTTGGTATCTCTGTTGCAACCTGCTGATGACATTCTGTGACACTCTAAGCTCAGTGGCCACTTCCTCTGAGAATGTCCTGTTTGAAGCATCACAATGGTGGGGTACTGTTGATCCATTGGTCTCATGATGTCAACATGTGAAAAACATGATGAGGATGACTGTTTAAACACCAGCTCTAATTGAACCAGGACATTTATTGGTCGATTTGAGGATCAAACACCTGTTGTGAATTTTGCTGTTAAGCTCCTCGTTAGAGAACAGCAACTTGTGCAAAAAGTACTGAAACATTTAACAGTTGGATATGTGCATTCCAAAGCTTAGAGAAGGTCACATTAAGTTCACCTGTAAAGGTTTGAATGCATTGTAGGCTCGTCCTGAAATTTCACCCAAAAGCCAAATATCCCTAACTTTTTGTGAGTAGTGTAAATGCAATATACATGGAAAATACATGATGTCCCAACACTGTACTTAAACAAACCTGTGCCGATGTGTTTGTGTTCGCCTGGGACTCCAAACTATTTATCCAGTTTTCATGGCTGTGCCCTAACACACTCATTTTGCAGCCATACTCATGTTAACTGTAATCTTACATGGCCTCTCCCTCACCCTTTCCAAAAAACAGGGTGCTATTGAAATCAACTTGAACGTTTTGGCTGAGATTATACATGGTTAACTGATTAAATCTGAGGAGGTAAGAGTGTTAAGTGTAAAAGCAGGTCCATGTGTGTGTGTGTGTGTGTGTGTGTGTGTGTGTGTTAGAGAGAGAGAGAGCTTTGGGGTACAGTGCAGATAACACTTATCACAACTCTACTAGCAGATATTGTTAATCCCTTTGCACTAGCATTGTAAAAGGATGTGACCGTCTAACCGTAAAGATATGATTGTTTTTACTCGTATTGTGGCAAAACAGATGAAAAAAGGTGGTGGGGGGAATTTATGTCCCGATCTTGCAGATAAAGCCTGAATTGATTCGATCCTGGTTTAGTAAAGGCTAAAAAGCGTGAGCAGTGACATAAGGAGCTTAAATCTCAGTACAGTAGGCAGGTACTTCAGCGGAACAGCCGTTAAATGTTCAACACTTCACCTTAATAATTAATGTCACTGAGTAGCCCAAAGCTACTGAGCATGATCCCTCTATTACTAATCATAATGGGGACAAAAGCACAGGCCTACAGTCCATGCAGGCATTCTAATAACCTTTAAATGTGTGATAACAAAATGATGTACCTCCTCTTCTGTACTACAGAGAGAGCATTAAACCACCTTCACAAGCTCTCACTTTCTCTGTAAATCTCTTTATAAAGCTCTCTCTCTCTCTCTCTCTCTCTCTCTCTCTCTCTCTCTCTCTCTCTCTCTCCTCGATTCAGTTCACTAAACTGTTTTGTTTGATCAGTATTTTGCTCTTTAGTTCCAGTATTACCAAAGCTTCACTGAAATAACAAGAATGATCACCACATCACCATCCTCACATGGACATTTTAATGGTTGTGTTAATAGTTTTTGCTGCTAAATTTATTTTTGTTGCAGAGTCTGACCACTCCCTCAGCTCAGATGAAGGTCTTGATTCGTTTCTTTAATAGTCTAACCATGGCTCCAGTTGAAATTGAGATTTTCATTGGTTCTGAGATGAAGATTTGGAGTGATTCTGTTGCAGAGTTTGACCACTCCCCCAGCTGAAATGGAAATTTTGATTTGGATTAGTTCTAAAATAATTGGAAATGTGGCCACTCACCCAGCCAAAATGAATATGTAGATGTGCTATTGCAATCACTCCATATTGAAATGAAAATTTAGATTTGTATGTTGTAGTTTCTCTTTTCTCACTTTTGAAATCATTTTAAATGGTACTGATGGAGAGTTTAACTGCTCCTCCAGCTAAAGCTGGAGATTTCACTGGCTCTGCTGTTAAGTTTCACCACAAAAGGGAGATTGTATTGGCTTTAGCTGAGTTTCAGCACTTCTCCAGCTAATTTTGATGTTTTTTCATTCGGATTCTGAGTTTGACCACTCCCCCAGATGAAAAGTACATTTCGATTGGTTACGCTGATAAATATAACCACGCCTGCAGATTACATTGAAATTTTGTTTTGGTTGTGCCAGTGAGTTTGACTTTTGGATTTCACAATTATAGGTCAAAACTGTGATGATCCTTGCATAAATGATCCACACCCAATTAAAAGTGGTGAGGAAGCATCGCAGTACTTTAAAAAGTAGGGGTTAAATGACTGCTCACCCCCAAGGACCCTGACAGTCATTAAGTTGAGAAGATTAAGAAATCCTTTCATTTACTCATTCTTTCAAGAAAAATAGTTTAAAACAAGCAAAAAAAAAACTTACAACGAACAAAATGAAGAAAAATGTGCATCTTTTACACTGTTTACATAGATTGTATTTGAAGGCAGATATCTACTGTCCAGCCAAAGTACTCCAAAACCATCTCTCTCTCTCTCTCTCTCTCTCTCTCTCTCTCTCTCTCTCTATCTCTCTCTCTCTCTCACTCATTCACAACTGAAGTTAAACCCTGTAAAAATATTTGATGGGATGTCACAGTGGTTATTGTGAGAGCACAGAGCTTTAGGTATTATTGTTTATTGTCTTTTTCTGTACTGTTGTTGGACACTGAGTATGTACTGGCAGGACCCTCAGAGGCCTAGGGACATCGTGGCCTCAACACACAACATTCTTCACATACAGCAGTGAGAAGTTTATGATTGTGCTGAGTTACAGTGCACATCATTTATTTAGTTTGGTCGCTGTGTGTGTGTGTGTCCCGTTGTTTGTGTGTGTGTGTGTGTGTGTGTGTGTGTGTGTGTGTGTGTGTGTGTGTGTAAGAAAATAGTGAGAGAGAAAAGAGAATGAGCGTCAGAGAGAGAAGTGAGAAAAGAGAAAAGGGACAAGAGAGAGACTGGAAGAGAGTGAGTGGGAGAGAGAGAGAGAGAGAGAGAGAGAGAGAGAGAGTCCCCAGTGTCCAGTGTCAGTTGTGTTTAGTGACTGTAGAGTTTGGCTCAGGTCCAGGGATTAGGTGTTCCTGAGAAGAAACTTTCCTTGACTCCTCAAAGCCAGGGAATGTCATGGGAATTGTCACTCTACACAAGCACTGCCAGGACCTATATACAGTTCACACACACACACACACACACACACACACACACACACACAAAATCGTGTAAAACATGCTTTGTACAGAAATATGAAGCTAGTGTAAGAATTAGCCTTGTAGCTGAACCTTTTTTTTTTTGCTTCTATATGATCAAATGATTTTCCTTTAATCACCCAAAGCTTCCTATGAGTTCTCTGTGTGATCTGTAGTTCACAGATCTAATAACCATAACTTTGGCTAAGAAACATTTTTAAGCTACTTAAAGCTTAACAAACAAAAAGAATAAAGTTCCTTATATGCATATTTATATGTATATATAATATATGTTTATATATAAGGACATTTGTCCTTAATCAGTAGGAAAACACACAGTGAGAGAGAGAGAGAGAGAGAGAGAGAGAGAGAGAGAGAAAGAATGAGAGAACAATGGAACCATTGTAATTGAGAGGGGAAGAGAGAGTAGAAGAAGGAACAAGACAGAAAAGATGCGAAGAGAACTGAACTGCAGAGTATAGCCCCATCTACAGGCCACACACACTAACAAACACATATTAAATAGCAATCACACACACACACACACACACACACACACACACACACACACACACACACACACACACACACACACACACACACAGCAGAAACAGTTCAGCTTAAAAAGCTAATGCAATAAACAGAAACAATCAAGTAGTGGCTACTGGTTTCCATTCACTTTCTTGAAAACCAGTTGTTCTTTAAATTGCATCAAAATTGATGAACAGACCAATAGAAAGGCTCCAATAAGACTTGGAATAGTTTTTATTGTGTGTATATATATAGTACTGTGGAAAAATCGTACAGAAGAAATGAATGAATTTGACTTTCATGTCATCAAGGTTTTTCCTTCTACTGTAAAGTTGCTTTTTTGGAGATACAAGTAAATACAACACATTCTATCGCAGAAATACTGTTTGTTTATTTATTTAAATTAACTTATTTCATAAAAAAACAATAAACCTATAAAAGAAAAAAGTAATAAAAATAATGTCACATAAAACATGCTGTATTTCATCTTTCCTGAGTGTGTGTGTGTGTGTGTGTGTGTGTGTGTGTGTGTGTGTGTGTGTGTGTGAGAGAGAGAGAGAGAGAGAGAGAGAGAGAGAGAGAGAGAGAGAGAGAGAGAGAAAGAGAGAGAGAGATCCCAACCATGCCTGGATGTGTTCAGTTCCATCACTAGCTCACCTGATTTAACACCATTAAGCACATATTAACCAAGCCAGGTTGAGATGAGACCTATAATTAATACTAGACACGAGGAGAGCTTTGGAGAGGTTTTGTGGAAGGAAAACCACAAATGTGTGTATGAATGTTTGTATATATTCCAATACTAATGTTTAACTGGGTAAATAAACACTTACTTAAAAGGAGCTTTTTTTTTAATGTGTGTGTGTGTGTGTGTGTGTGTGTGTGTGTGTGTGTGTGTGTGTGTGTGTGTGTGTATGTCTGTGTGTGTATGTGTGTGTGTGTGTGTGTGTCAGAGAGAGAGAGAGAGAGAGAGAGAGAGAGAGAGTATGTGGGTACTGGCCATGTCCCAGTAGTGGCAGTGTTGTAGTGAAAGTGAAGCTGACAGAGCAGAACGCTGCAGTCATTACGGCCGGGCTGCTCTCTGACTCCAGTGCACCCAGCTTCACTCTACAGCTGACACCAAATCAATGCTGCTTTTCCACCTTATCAATTAAAGCACATGTAATTACAACCATGCACAATCACCCTTCACAAACACTCCCTCATACACACACACACACACACACACACACACACACACACAGCCAGTGTCCTCTTCATCCCATCTCTATATCTACCACTTGATCTTCCACTGGCTGCTTTCCAGGTGAGAGCTGTAGGTGTGTATGTGTCTGTCTGTGTGTGTAATGAGCGATGTGTTGTTTGACATGGCTTGCTCTGCACCTGATCCAGAGGTTTCGTGTCTGCTGCTGCTCTGATGGCATTCTGAGAGGGAGTTTGGGATGGTGCCAGGACGCAAATGTAGCAGAGCACAGGGCATGCAAACAGCTGGGCTTTCCCCATTAGTCCATAGCAATACACACACAGCATGCTCAGTGTATGGGCCTGTGTTTGTGTGCATGTGTTTATGTTTTTGAATTAGGGGTGTAAATGCATCAGTGCATCATGGCATGTCCAAGTCAAATGGAGTTTCAGCTGCATGGATGTTGAAATTTTCGAGCTGATAGATTCACTATAATAATTTAATAGTTGATAATTATTGTAAAGTAAACATTTTACTGATATTCAGAGGTCATTTTCAGATCTAATAATATTGTGTCATTATTGCCTACATTTCACCAATGTATAAGATTTTCCTATCCACATTTGAATAATTAGCTTACATTAGAAAATGATTCTACACGGAACTAAAAGAGTCGAATTGATCCTGAAGTAATCTTTTAGGTTTAGGGCACATTGGGATTTTTTTAAGTATTGTATTAGAATCAACTACTGAGAAAGCTATACATTTGTGGTAATTTAACCAAAAGAAACATAATCATATTAATTTCAAATCAGTCATAATAAAATGTCTCTCTGAGTCATTTCCTAACAAATCATAATCAAATCCCATCGTAATAGAATCACATACCATAGAACTGTGCTGAAATTAGACATTCTTTGATGCCACTGAATTACTTACTAAAGAATTACACATAATACTGATACAAAAAAACTTTAATTGATTTCAAAATGTCACTTAATCCTTTCCTAAGAATCATTTTGTCATCATAGAATCATAAATTTGTCAGAGTACCATCAATATAGAAAGGTGAGAAATCAAAATGTGGTGAAATCTGACATTCAATCATGCCATTGAATCACTTCATTTAAAAAAGAGTTTTATTGTCATATAAAGTAAGTACACACAGTAACAAGCAGTTACACTGCAGAATGAAACTCTTACTTTGCTTGTTCTCAAGGTATTAGATCTGAAACATTAAATAGAGGTACAACAATTATACACATAAGTTACAACTATACATAATTACACAAGAGACAAAAACTGACACTGTTTACATGAGGTAGACATAAATAGAAGGATAAGTACTGTTAATATAGTATAATAGAATTGTGCATCATAGCAGTAAAGTTACATGTGCAGTATTGTGCAAACAGTACTATTAATGCAAGATCTTATAATGCCACTATATAATTTAATTGTTAAATGGAGACATTTGAGAAACAACACAAACAAGTACAGACACAAATTTTCCATTAAATCATTGCTTAAAATCATATTGAATCTTGGATCAGTCTGAGATTTCATGATGCAAAGAATCAGTTTTTAAAGGATCAAAGGAATCAAATCTCTCCGATGTCATTGATTTACAGCTTTATTGTGTGTGTGTGTGTGTGTGTGTGTGTGTGTGTGTGTGTGTGTGTGCACGCACACACTCATAGGTAATGAATAATGAACAGGACTGCCCCTGGCAACACCTGTGTGTCTGAGCCTTTATGCATGTTTGTGTGTGTGTTCACATGAGAGCACCACCCTGAGAGCAGATGGGCCTACTGGAGCGATTAGCGGCGCATTACCTGCGCGTCTGTTTACAAACAGGAACAATGCAGCCTGCGCTAATAACCTGCAATCAAACATGACAATTAATATCAGCATGCTAATGGCTGCCTTCACTCCACTCCACACTGCCTGGAGCTCTGCTACTGACAGAAATTCAGTTTTACACAGTCACACGCACACCTGTTCTGGTAAGGTGTTTGCCCTTTCATGCTCAGATAAGACCAGTTTTCTTTCTAAATATGAAACATTTAGTCAATTTAAGCAAATGAATTAATATTTAAATATATTTAATTAATAATATGACAAATATTAATAATATTTAATTGACATTGTTATACATTACTGTAGTTCAAGGCATCTTATTTAGTGGATAGTGAAGATCCCACACTTTGGCATCAGTGCAAGGGACAGGGGACATGACTGGAAACTGGGAGACACTGGACATACAAGCCTGAGGACCAGTCTGTATTGGCCCAGAACTGACTAATGTCCCAAAAACTCTTTTTGAGCCAATCTGGGCACAGTTCTTGGGGCCGATGCAAGGGAACACTGTCTTTGTCTTGACCTCCAGAAAGACATGGACTGGACTAGCCAGTGCTGCAACCACAGATACCACAGGAACAGTGGCAGTGGGTTCCGTCCCTGACACTGGAACAGTGGAGGGAGACCACATCTCTAGAACACTGATGGCAGACTCCGCCCCTGGAAATCTGGGGACCCACTGCTCTTCTGAGAGAGTCCAAGGTGGTCTGGCATGACACCACTGCAGTTTTTGCAGTCTTTCTAATTGTCTGTGTGCATGTAGTCCTATGTCATGCAGCCATCTGTCAGTAGTAGTGGCACTAACCAGATGATTCATGAAGAGCCTCACTGCTCGCTGAATGTCTGCAATCATGGCTGTTGGGTCACTCAGTGCAGGTTAGGCAGTCTGTCATTTCTCACTCTCCATGGTCCCTGATGTCAATAGTGTGTGCCTTCTTCTATCCACTGCCACCAACAGTGTGCTGTGGCATGACCAATAAAGCATGCAATACTTGAAAAAGACCATCCCGATTCCCTGAGAGCTACCCTGTGACCCCTATCTAATTGCTCCAGCTGCTTTAATTCAAACTCTCCATCTTTCTACCCAACCCTTTCTACACAACAGCAGTCAGATTTGGAAAGTCTTATATAGTCTGTCAGGTACAGCAATAGGCCCATCTTTGCTCACATCACATTTCAAGCCAAGTGTGAAACTTGAATCATTCACATGTCTCACAATGTAAAACCTATCCACCAAGTTTTATTCCTGTCATTTATTATGTCCAGGTGCAAAAAAAATTCCAATTTTACATATTTTACAACTAATAAATAAAGTATTACTAATTAGCATGCAGTTGGGACTCACCACAGGATATTTGAAGCAATGTGCTTTTTTGACAACAGTGACTGCTTCCTTGTATATACCGTTACCTCCATCTCTCATATTGTTAACCTTTAGAACTAGGCAAATTTAAAGTATTTATTTGAAATATAGTCCAAATAAAATAAAAAAAATATATAAATGTCCTTTATAATTTTTTTATTTATGTGTGTATATTTGAGTTCAATACCTTTATATGATATATAATATATGAGTTTTATTATTTTATTTTTATTCTGACTTTCAATTGTTTCAGAGCAAATAGTACCTTGCTTTTCAGTTCCCTCTATAACCCCAATATCTGGGTCAGTGATGTCATTAGCCCCACCCCCTCTTGCAAGCATTCTGCGTGCAGGTTGAGCATGTGCACATGGACAGAGCAGTAAACATGCACTGGAAGCTCCTTCATTTGGAAATTTTAGCTCTTTTTAGTTGTTTTGATGATAGTAAGTCTTGCAGTATCAATATCCCTTACCCATAGTTATTTGTCTGTAACACGCTGTCTCTCATGGCTTGTTGCTTTATTTTAGCTTTTGTGTAACAACACTTCCTGCTGGGGTTTCCTTAGTGGGTGCTCTGTCTGAAACAGCAGTCTGGAACTGCAGGTACAGTCTGAGTGTGTGTTTAACAGGTAAACTCTTATGGGCTCAAGCTGCAGGGAGCCTTTTCACTTCACTCTCTTTCTCCCCTCTATGCCTTTCCTTCATCTCTCTCCCTCTCTCTCTCTCTCTCGCTCTCATAGAGAGAGCCCAACTGTAACAACAGCGGTTTATGAAAATGATGCATTCCAGACGGCTGATCTCAAAGATGTCCACCACAGAGAAACAAATATTTACCTTTACGGTGTGTGTGTGGGTGTGTGTGTGTGTGGGTGTGTGTGGGTGTGTGTGTGTGTGTGTGTTGGGGGGTGGGGTGGTGGGGCAGGCAGGAGAAAAAGAAAATTCAGGCTCATGTTTGGATTGTGCACCATTTTCAAAATGATTAAACCGACATCACATTGAAAAAAAAATCTGTTGAATGGACTGAACTAAAACGTACATCATCATTTGCATATGAATAAAACATAAGACAGCATCATACATTTCATCATCAACAAAACATTTTGGGACCTGTCCATATTTGAATCAAGGTAATTTCATACATTACAGTTTTCAACATAGTGTCCAAACCACCGACTGTAACACATCCCCTCATTCGGAAAAGCAATCTGACCAAAATTATACAGACTGACCTTACAGCGGTGGGGGATTTAGGTTTGGAAAAAATGGGCAGTTTCTCATTCAGTTTGTCCAGGGCCCCATACCAGCTAGAATCACCACTACCACATAACATGTATTAGAGGACCCATATCAAAGCCAAACTATGATTGTGTGCGTGCATTTACATGTGTCACCAATGGTGCAACTTAGAGCAGATAAATTAATTTTCTAGGATTGGGTGTCATGTACTACTTGTGAGGGGTCATACAAGCTATCATAACACATAATAACAAAGTGTACTATAGAAATCAAATTGGTCAAGAATAATTTTATAGCATCTTGAATAATGAGAGACTACAAACACTTACTGTTTATGGACAGTATCCTTGACTGACTGTAAATGTCTTATAAAATGCATTTATTGAGATTTCTTTGTATTTTTGATGAATAAATAGTATAACAGTTACCAGCCTATTTAATACCTTGTTATTTTACTTCACAGTGAAACATATTTTTCTGTTATTGAGGACTTATGGAAAAAAGTGAACTCTGACTGGTTTATGTTACTGGTTTACTGGGGCCATGTAGCATAGCATAGCACTGAAAACGTTTAATTAAGATTACCTTAATTATTGTTGTAATTATTCCTAAGTCCTCTCTGGGTCCTCTCAGTGTTTGGTTGGTAAAGTGTGCTGCTAGCTAGATGTAGAGATTGTAGCCAGTTGGCTAGGTTAGCTTTTAGCCTTGCACCACTGTATATTCATTATTTCTCATTTGTAGCTCATAGAAGCTCACAGAAACAAGCAACTCTTTCAGATTCAAAATTTTCAGTATTAAATTTGTGTTTCTAAGTAGAGGAGCAACGAATGATAAAATTACTTAATTTCAGTGAAATCATTTCAAAACTGAAAAAGGAAATCATGTTTTGAAGATTGAAAGCGTCTCTATTTTCCTTACTTCTTGTCACACAAAATATAGCTTCTCAATAAGCAATATGTCTTTAATGCTCCCTGTACTCTGTACTCTGTGCTTGTCCTGAGGCAGTTGTGAGCTTTGTTTTGGTCATTACGGATTGGGTATTTAACCAGTAATGAAAGTACAATACAGAATGAATCACTCCAACACTACTGCTCAGATAGCAGTGCAGACTGAACACTGTAACACAGCTGTGTGCTCAAGCACTCGACTATCACAAGAGCCCTGGAGACTCATACAGTGCATATACACACACATCTTAATGTCACTGTTACGTATGTTATGTATGATACATGCGGCAAGGCAAACAGAAACATATTACTGGCAATGCATTGATTATAATAACACCCACAGATGGTATGCTGTGAGGATTACACAAAGCAAGGGAATACAGGGACCCAGACTAAAGCATCAATGAGGAGTCTTAAATAAAAAAAAGTACAGACAGAGAGAAAGAGAGAGAGAGAGAAAGAGAGAAAAAGAGAGAGAGAGAAAGAGAGAGAGAGAGAGAGAGAGAGAGAGAAATTGGGAAAATTAGCCCTGAGTAATGTTTTATTTATATATATAAATATAGTTTTATGTTTTCCATATTTGGAGCATTTTTAAGCCCATTATTCATGAATTTCTGTTTGTGAATGTTTGTTACAGTTTCAAAATGTAACATTCATTTAATGATCCATTTATTTTATTGAAAGTAAGTTCCTTTGATTTCATAGTTTTTATGATATTACACAGATCATAAGATTCACCCAGATTACAAATTACACTAATATTTTGTGTTGTCATATTTTATTTATTAGAATGAGCCTTAAAATGAGGTTACAAAAAGCTGAGAGTTTGCCAGCCAGGACATCAGAATCACCCAACTACAACAAGGGATGGTTTGTGGTCAGATGTCACAACATTCCTTTAGACCAATATTTATAACACTCTGTGTGGTCCAAACCTAACACCTCAGTATATTCCCAAAAGTGAAGTGTGGGGTGGCAAAATCACGTTTTTCTAAGACCAACTCAGGCTATATTACTTTAGCCCAATTCACTCACATTAAAAGATGTGTGATTGTGGTGTTGTTTTTTTTAGCTCTAATAGTGATTAAATGTAATCTTCACACTGAATGTCATAAGTAAAAATGTGGGGGGGTTAGGGTTAGGGTTAGGGGGGGGTTGCATATTGGCTCTTTAAAGTTACAGCAAACACTGTTATATACCTGTATACAGATACTAAGTTGCAAAAATTAACGAGTTTTTCATTAAATGTTTTTGTTTATGTATTTGTTAGAAATTTACCTATATCTCATTTCAAAGCACAATACAGGGCAGCCAATCAGAGAACGAGCTTAAAACACACCTTTAAACACAAAGGTAAATGAAGGAAAATGCTCTTACACAATAAATAAATTCATATTTTATTTGTGGGTATTTGTGGATAAAATAAAACCACAACTAATAATAAAAATAGTAATTATGGTCTCATTTAAGTTTTCATGCTTTGAATGCTACTTTACCTTAACATACAACAGTGAGTGAAAACTGTCAAACATCCCAGTTCTTCTGATTTCCAGCCATGCAAGTGAAGCACTTGATCATAATATGAGCTAATACCCAAACCCATTACTCCTGCTATTGTTAATGTTGACCTTTCTCCAAGTTTCACTTCACCAACTCGCCACTTTCTGCTCAGCTGAAAGGGGCAAGAGGGGTGAC